>WNWK01043607.1:0-15427 GCA_009830355.1 Cherax destructor
AAATACAAGGTTCTGAAGCTAGGAGTGTCCATAACCCAAGCAGTTATAAGTTAAACAATGTAGAACTTAGCCATACAGTTTGCGAAAAGGAGAGGTTATGAAAGTGGTGAAGCAATGTAAAAAGAGAGCAAATGAGAAAGTGGGTGAGATGTTATGAATAAATTGTGTTGAAAATAAGAAAAAGTTTTTGTAGTGCCTAGCGAACCTAAAAACAGCATTCCGACATCTTAATAAGGAATTATTCAGGACCCTGTACACTGTGTACGTTATGCCTATATTGGAGTATGCAGCACCAGTTTGCAACCCACACCTAGCCAAGCATGTAAGGAAGCTAGACAAAGTGCAAAGGTTTGCAACAAGACTACTCATGGAGCTAAGGGGTATGTCCTACGAATGACAAGTTTAAGGAAATCGACCTGACGACACTGGAAGAGAGGAGAGATGAGGGAACATGATAATGACATAAAATACTGAGAGGAATCGAAAAGGTGGACAGAGACAAGATGTTGCAAAGAGGGGACACAGCAACAAGGGGTCACAGTTGAAAGTTGAAGATACAGATGAATCACAGGGATATTAAGAAGTATTTTTTCAGTCACAGAGTTGTCAGGAAGTGGAATAGTCTGGGAAGTGATGTAGTGGAGGCAGGATCCATACATAGCTTTAAGAAGAGGTATGATAAAGCTCATGGAGCAAGAAAGGTGACCTAGTAGCGACCAGTGAAGAAGCGGGTCCAGGAGCTGTGACTCGACCCCTGCTACCACAACTACGTGAGTATATATATATATATATATATATATATATATATATATATATATATATATATATATATATATATATATATATATATATATATATATATATATTATATATATATACATACACTCACAAGACAAGTTATCAGAGCTATGCAATGTTGAGAGGCAGCAACTGAAAGAGTGAGGAAGTTTTTAAGATCTCAGAATAGCGCAGTGCAGGTCTGTCACTGTCCGCAGCCTCTCAGAATGTGGCCCAATGGTTGGTGCCTCCTCACGCAATTATCCCACTCCTTCCCGTATGGGGTAGGAGGGTTTTGAGATGTCATGTATTATAAAATTAGAAGATATAATATCTAGTCTCAAGCTTTTTCTAGCCCTTGAACAGGTCATGTGACTTGAGAAAATACGTTTTACAGTGGATACTATATAATATATATATATATATATATATATATATATATATATATATATATATATATATATATATATATATATATATATATATATATATATATATATATATATATATATATGTCTATTAAAAAACATTTATATGTATGTATGTGTATATAGATGGTAGGAGTTATTAAGCTTAGGAAGAATAAATATTCCTGATGCCTTTATCCACTTCAGGCTATGTCCCAAATTTGCAAGAGGTGACCCCATCTTAAAAATATATATATATATATATATATATATATATTCTGCATAAGCTATTTAATTAATAATAAAAAAGGAAATGAATGTGCTCTTTGTCCGTTTAAATGTCCTGGTCTTGGGTACTCGAATGTTCCCAGGGGTACTCAGAAGTTTCTCTTTATATTTTCCTAAATATTGTCTACCATTCCTCTCAGTATCGATTAATATGCCTTACTAGGGAGTCTTCTATCCCTTTCAGATAATATTTCTATGATCCAAATTTCTACTTCTAATATCCTTTAACCCCACTACCTATGTTAACATGTAATCTTGTGTTCCTGTCAATGTACGGTACAATAACAGCTAAACGCGTTATATAACCCTTCACAACTGACGTATTATGATGCTTTATTGCGTAGACACAGGTTGAGCGTCACCAATCCATCATGAAACCACCTGGCATTATGAGCAATGCTGTGATTTTGTATAGCATTGTTGTTTGAGATTGTGTACAATAGACTACTAAATAGCTGTCGAGCTTGTATAACCCATAATTTGAGATATATACGGTATTCCTGTCATGTTTCAAGAGAGAAGATTCAATTATGTTTCTTTCTATGTTGGAACTGTTTGGTACAATAATGTGGGCAGCATCCCACCCCAGTGGGTGATTACAGGAAATAACGTGGTTAAAGAAAGCGTTCGACTTTTGCCCTGTCCTGACTGAATATTTATGTTGGGCTATTCTGGGTGTGTTTTTAATCAGTCTTTGTTGCACAGTGTTTTTGAAAGCAAGGCTTATATTGATCTTTTTAATTCCTGAGGCAGGCAAACTAGGTTCTCATTGTATGGTAAAACTAGTACATTTTTCCTGGCCATTACCTCCTTAGGTTCAGTCGTGTAGAAAGTCTTTATTGCTGACATTACTTCCTTCTCGACAAAATCCCTGGGATATCTCAGTTTTGTGGCTATGTTGAATATCTTGCTGATTTCGTCCTCTAAGTACTCTGGACTGCAGATGCGCAAGACTCTCAAGAACATTGTGAGGAACACTCTCCTTTTTATCCTGGTTTCGTGAATGGAATAGTAGTGAATGTTTGACGACACATTGGTGGACTTCCTATAAACTGTGTCGTCATACATCCACTACTATTCCAATCACGAAACTAGGGTAAAAAGGAGAGTGATCCTCACAATGTTCTTGAGAGCCTTGCGCATCTGCAGTCCAGAGTACTTAGAGGACGAAATTAGCAAGATATTCAACATAAAGTAAAAAAGAGACAACTATACGATATGCAGAAACTCTATATACCAGCCAGAGATATCCCTCCCCAACCAACAAACACCACCGACTACATCATCAACGCACCTCCCTACAGAATCCAAAGGATGGCCTTTCATAAAAGAATCAGGTGCTTCATTCACAAGGAGATTTTCCCGTGATCAATGATCCTGAGTGATCTCCCCGAAGAGATAGAAGATTAGGTCCCACCAGAACCATTCTATGTCCACCGAGAATAACAATACCCCAAATTAAGGAGACTTTACTTTAAACAAACTACAACTTTCAGCTAACCTTGTATCATCTGCAAACATCCTACGCAGGACACCACCTCAAAAACAGCTAAGCCGACCAACAACTCCAGGGAAGCTGCCAAACTCCATCAAATGCCATGCAACCACCACCTTCAGCAAACGCCCTACAACCAACCTCTTGCACAAAAAACATAGAAATTGCAAGATGTATATCGTCTTCCAACTCAGCAACATGCAAGTATACAGTTGGTATAACTGTGTGCTGCTGATGGGTAGTGGGGTATACCCCATCCTTTGAACTTTATGTACTCATGAATAACACTGCACACGCATCACACACACACACACAAACACACACACACACACACAAACACACACACACACACACACACACACACACACACACACACACACACACTTGTATTAAAATGCACCAAAGTGGTTCGACCACTTTATCATCCCACCTCCCCTCCACTCGCCCAACCAAGCAGCTTGTATCAAGGTCGGAGAACTGAAGCCTCAACATCACCTCTCTCTTTCTGTCACTGTCTCCTATGTTAGAATTACCTCTGTATCTAACTGAAGGTGATTACGTCACAGGAGAAAAGCTTCAGCAATAACGATACCTGAATGCTACGTGTTGCTTACCTCAAAAAAAAAAAAATAATACAAACTAGTAAATTAAAACACCACAGACAAGGAAAATGAACATTTGGAAAAAGTAATCATGAAAATTGTTAAGAATTAAATACTGCCAATGTATCTGTGATGAATAAGACACATGGAACACCTGGGTATTTATTGAAGAAACGGTTTTCCTGAGCAGCAGGATTTTTCAGTCTATTACAGAGACGACTATTATACTGGAGACAGTGGAAGAAGTAGGAAGGTAATTTCAAGGTGATCAGTCCAGTCAGTCTCTCTTGCTATGGTTTTAAGTTTAACATCTTGCTTATATAATTGTTTTTAAGCACACACAACTATGAACTGAATGGTTTTTAACATTGTGGAGAAATATTCTCTATATACAAAAAGTCGTTCAATAAAGAAGGAAAATCTTTCCAAAGGACAGCTTGGTTTTTCAAAATACACACAGTTCCTATCTGAAAATTGTCTAAGATAGCAATATATGGGGATGGTGGCCCCTGCTATGCAGCTTCTCCTCAATATTAACCCTTGTATTCTCCTGTTTTCTAAATCAGAATTTATCAAGTTTTAATCCATTGCTTCAAATTCTTTCTTGATTAAAAATTATTTTCCCCTAATTGCTATATCTCCATTATATCTCTCTTCCATTGGTATACTTCAGTCATATCACCTTTATTCTGTGTCTTTCAGGAGAACAGTTTCATAAATCTCAGGATATTCTTATGACTCACGAAATTGTAATGACACGATTACAAACAAACCACGGTACGGGAGGGGTTCGAATTCGCGGTAAGTAAATTGTAAAACTACAGACGGAATGGGCCAGCTGGCTACAATAAAATTAATCCAACTAGGTATATTTATACACCATGGGAAGGTTAGCATAGGCACCACTGTGATCACAAATGCAAGTTTTTACAGATGATTTTCCCACCAGCGTGACCGTGACGAACTCTAGCTCAAGTCCCCTCAAAGCCGTCACCATGACTCATGAAATCGTGAAAAAAACTAAAAATCTGTAGGTTTCTTATACTCTACAGTGTAAAATTCGACTTACTTCTAGCACATTCTCTACAGCATTTATTTTCATTCTTTAGTACGGAGGCTGGACCTGCAATGCATAATCTAAACGAAGCATTTATAAAATCATTGAAAAATTGACCTGTGTAACACCTGAGGATCTTTATTTATGGAGACTTTTCTCTAACAACCAGTGTTTATTTTTTCAATCCATTACATAGAATAATTATTGGAGAAAGCAGAACAAGTGGAGAGATAATACTGAGGTAAACAAACCATACCACGGGTGGGGTTCAAACCCGCGGTCAGAGTCTCAAAACTCCAGACCGTCGGGTAAGCCACTGAGGTGATACTGAGGTGATGTGGTATGCAAAGAATATATATTACAATTTATTTGGCGTATGTCACACTCCAATATAAGCTGCCTCCCATCCAGCGAACCGGGTGCTAAGGGTTTAATGATCGATAGGGTACCTGTCGTTAAATCAGTACCTTGATTAATTGACCAGTCACAGGCAAGCCCACCAAAGCTGAAGCAACGCGGTTTACTTGTGGTAAGCATTGGCAGACTTGCCTACCTGCTGGTTGAATACGATGCATTCTCTCTGGCTTCTGCTTTGCCATCTGTCACTGTGGTGTACACTTATTATTCTATCTGTACATATTGTACATAGTATACATATCTGGGTGAAGGCAAATATGCATTATTGTCTACTGCATAGTTTGTTTGCTCCAATTCCCATTACGACCAGGTCTCACAGGCCATTTATTACCTGTGTTCATAATAGATGATATGTCCATCACCCTTGATAGAAGGTGTTCAATACCTCAGACTTGATGAATCTGCTCGACAAACAGGAAAATCAAGACACTTTGTGCTTGATCCCCGGGTGGCAGGGCCCTATTAGCAGGAGGTCATGTCCAAGAGTGGGAACAGAGGTAGACTATAGAGTCAAGATATGCTCTGTATCAAGATCCCATGACATTATTAACACCAAGTTAATAAGTATGTCACATGTATAATGCATGAGAACCTTCAGTGAGGCAGATATTTCACCAAAAAGTGGTTTTATCAATCCAATACTGGGAATAGAGCGAGGCATTACAGATGCCTCGTATTCATCAACATCTCGGTATCGTATACTGTTAACGAAATTATTTTTTTCTAATTATGTTTATCAAGTACAAAGTTGCATTTATTCCCACGAACTAGAATTTTGCATTTTTTCTCGATGATCTGAATCTGTTACCTTTCCGACCACAGTATTAATTTGTCCAAGTCTTTGTGAAGCGCCTGAAGCGCCTGTATCCTTCACTGTATTCATGGGTCAACTTATCTTTGTGTAATCAAAGAATTAAGTTATGTAGCTTTTAATTTCATCATTAAATTCTTTAATATTGTGCAACAAGGGACAAAAAGTGATCCATGAATAATGCCACATGAGACTCACCCCCGTCCTGACTTCCTTCATGGAAACTTTATATAAACTTAACAATTCCTCGATCAATGAGAGAATTTTAGCAGCATTACCGAGTTCCGTCATTTTCCTAAACCGTCTCCAGTGAGGGACTATCCAAATTTTCAAATGCCATTTTAAATAAAGGCAGTAAATTTGTAAGACAGTACAACCTCCAATGAGTCAGTGTTGTGACACTTAAATAATGGTCACCAAGATGACTTCTGAGATAATCTAATATTATTGATCCTAATAATTTACCCACTTTTAGCGTCAAGTTGACTGAACCATAAATGGTTGGTAAGGATCTATATCTCTACCACCTGATTGTAGTAATGTATAGAAAAAACTGGTTAGTAGTTCACTGGTTTTCCTCTTGCAATTTTTAAAACCCTCTTAAAAATCAGAGTCAGGGACTTATTGTCGTTCAATCGGATTACTTCTTCAATAATTTGAATTTGTAGTAATTATGAAACAAAGTAATTACCTTCCACCTTCATTATTTTTAACTTTTATTTCTGGCCAATGTCAGCATTCATTGTTTCCATATTTTCATATATACATAATTTTATTGAATGACTACATCATATCATGCGGTTTTGATAATGAACCATTACATTTTTAAAGTATAATTTAATAAACTTATTTAAAAGCAAATGGTGCAATACCTAACATTTGGGCATCGTAAATGTTATCCTCATAAGGTCAGCTTTAAAGGGGAATTACGAGGACATAAACAGTATATTTTTCTCGTGCAGTAGAACCTTAATTAGGGTGGCTCTCAAGTTCTGGTTGCTGCTCCTATGTAAAGACAGTAGGCACTCCGCGTGCCAGCATCACTGGGGATTTCTCCACCATTTTCTATCCCCCATTCTGTTTGTTACTCAGTTATCTATGCATGAATGTCTTCCTATCCGGGCCTTCTCATTTTTGGTCATTCTTGCATTGTCATTTAATTTTCTAGAACAAGTAATGGAAACATTTACCTTCTTCATGTCTTTGTTGCATAAATGTTTGTTCTTCACCTACGGTGAGCGGTAAACCTGTCCGTCCTCACTGTTGTCAAGTTAGGGAGGGGCTGGGTGGTAAACCTGTCCGTCCTCACTGTTGTCAAGTTAGGGGGAGGGGCTGGGTGGTAAACCTGTCCGTCCTCACTGTTGTCAGGTTAGAGGGAGGGGCTGGGTGGTAAACCTGTCCGTCCTCACTGTTGTCAGGTTAGAGGGAGGGGCTGGGTGGTAAACCTGTCCGTCCTCACTGTTGTCAGGTTAGAGGGAGGGGCTGGGTGGTAAACCTGTCCGTCCTCACTGTTGTCAAGTTAGAGGGAGGGGCTGGGTGGTAAACCTGTCCGTCCTCACTGTTGTCAGGTTAGAGGGAGGGGCTGAGCGGTAAACCTGTCCGTCCTCACTGTTGTCAAGTTAGAGGGAGGGGCTGAGCGGTTGCTAGGCTAGTATATAGCACCTCCCACATGAAGAGTAACTAATGCACAGTATACTTACAAGTGTCGACAGATATAACAACATTCTGGTTCTAATATATTCATGTACTCACCCGTGTTTTGAGTTATTATGATCTTCAGGAAGATTAATATACAAGGAGGTTATCAAAATATATGTCCTTAATAATATTTATTTTGAGACGTTGTTCGTGTATGAAGTTTCTCAAGTAAAATATTACAAAATGTTGTTAACACAGTGTTAATTAATGCCGCCTCAGGCCAGTGATGATAATAAACAGTCTTCAGTTGATTTAAAAACGTAGTTGGAAGTTCTATGATATATAAGATGGTGGTTAGAAGTTATGTTATATCTACACCACTAGTTAGGTGGCTACACTGGTACTGTAGGTAGATGCTCGGGTAATTAGACCACTGGGTATGAAGCATCAGTGGCAATACCACAGTTGTTGCTTCTGTTGCGAGACATCTTAATGTAACCAATCTCGCCCCACCCGGTGCCCCAGGAGTTCTTCACCAGGAAGTACTCTTCTCCGTTCTCAGTACCATAGCCAACTACCAGTACAGCGTGGTCAAGACTAGTTGATGAACACTTGGACTCGTAGTACACACCTGTGCAATAAGTAAACAATCACAAAACAATAGGTCATGAACAGAAAATATTTTTTTGTAATATCTTTTTCTTAACTGTTGTCGACATTATGTTATTTACATCCACACACGATTTTGATGATATCCCTTAGATTATCTTAAGATAAAGGCAGTTGATGAAAACCAGTTCACTTTATTACATTCCAGGTTGTTCCTTGACACTAACGAAGTGCTGTTAGCTAGAGGAACTGAATGCAAGAATATGTTGGTTATCGGGAACTCTCATGTTAGATATAACGACATGGATCTTTGTAAAAGAAAATGTAAGAGTAGACAGGTGTGTTTGATGGTATATTTAGCACATTAAGAAATACACTGAAAGGTAAAAACGTATCTACTACACAGAAGAAAGGGTACAGGGGCGTCTTGAAGCTTCTATCACCTATATATCATCAATCCAGGATATTTTAATCCCGAAAATAAAAATAAAACTCTCAAGGCATTTACATTAAAAGATACATACCTCTCAGTATATATACGCATATAAAGTGAGATTTATATAACTTTCAGCATATATGCACTGTGAGTTATGAACCTTATGGCATAAACATTGAGATATAAACACCTTTCAGTATGAAATTAAGACACATGTGCAACATCTGGGTATCTTTATTGTAGACGACTACAATAAAGATACCCAGATGTTGCACATGTGTCTTAATTTCTTCTTGTCCGTATTGTATACCATTATTGTACCAGCATATATTCTTCTCAGCGTATTATATGAATTAAGAAACACACACCTCTCAGCATATATATACTGAGAGATACACACTTTTCAGCGCATGTATATAAGAGATACATACATCTAGGAGCATAAGTACTGTTAGTGGTACTATATAAACACTACGAGTTTACACTGAGTGTAATAATACTGACCACTGCCGTAGTTTACACTGAGTGTAATAATACTGACCACTGCCGTAGTTTACACTGAGTGTAATAATACTGACCACTGCCGTAGAGCTGGAAGGAGAGGCGGGAGGCATCAATGGCCACAGAGATGGGACCTTCACTGGCACTTGCTGACTCCAGGGCACTCTCACTTCCCTCTGGTATGGTCATATAGCTGCTCAATGTTGCTACAAAATTGTTTTCATTGAATTTACAGGTTCCATCCTACAATGAACAAAAGAGGATATATTTCTTATTATCTCCATCATTTTTTAGCACGCGTTCCAGTTGTTCCAACTCTGCTGACTTATTATGATAACCATTAAACTTCAGTAATGCAAAAGAAGAGTGAGATTATTATTAAAACAGTACGGTCACTATATTGAAATGTTTCATTATGAGACTACAAATTCTCAACACACACACACACACACACACACACACACGTGTCAGAATTGTGCCTGTTTGAATGGCCACTTCTGCCTGGTCTTCGTCCGAGGACGAAGGGATCTGAACAGGCTGCAGGCCTGGTCCAGCAACTGGCTCCTGGAGTTCAATCCCACCAAGTGCAAAGTCATGAAGATTTGGGAAGGGCAAAGAAGGCCGCAGACGGAGTTCAGTCTAGGAGGCCAGAGACTACAAACCTCACTCAAGGAAAAGGATCTTGGGGTGAGCATAACACCGGGTACATCTCCTGAGGCGCACATCAACCAAATAACTGCTGCAGCTTATGGGCGCCTAGCAAACCTAAGAACAGCATTCCGGCATCTTAATAAAGAATCGTTCAGGACCCTGTACACTTAGAAGAGGAACTGCAAAACCTGAAACAGCTTAAAGAAAAAAATGTCAATTCAGATAAGACATCAGGAACTTCTGCATCAGCCACAGACAAGGGAACTGGGGGGAGCAAAGAAGCTATCCTGTATGTAAAAACAGTATCAGACCCACGTGGGGCCCTGGAAAAGACGAGGAGCACACTAACAACAAATGAGAGGGCGGAAGACAATGTAGTAGCTATGCTATATGCAGAGACTCCAACAATCAACTGCAGTGGCCAGGAACACATGAGCAGGAAGGACAGACCACGAAGCATAGGGGCTTCAGCCAGAGAAGGGACTGAAGGAAGGAACACTTCAATGGATTAAAGGGAGGATGCAAAGGGAGACACAGTGGGAGGACGAAAGGAAGTGGTCAATTTTTTGTCTACGATCTCCAGGAAGTCGAAGGGTTTACCCATGATAAAATAAAACAGGAGAGAAAAAAACGATTGAAGGTATCATGAAAGCAATAGGTGAAGGTGACATGACCCAGGTGACAAATTTTTGGAGAATTGGATGGTTTACAAGGGGAAGAAAACGGCCTCTCAAAGTAATTTTCAAGGCAGAATCAGATCGACCCATGATACTGCAGGAGAAAGCACGATTGATAGAGAATGGGGAGTACCAGAGAGTGTACCTCGATCGGGACAGAACACAAGAGGAAAGGATGTTACTGAAAGAGAGGATACAACGACGAAAGAAAGAACGAGAAGAAATGACAAAGAAGAGCGGAGGAACCCAGACCCAGGTAGAAGGGCAAACACACCCTCCAGAAACTCCCGCAGAAGGACTCCAACCACGACAACCCAAGGGCAACTGAACAATTTAAACTGACACCCACACCCCGTTCCTTCTGTCCCCACCCCCCACATCACAAACCCCACCCCTACAGCAACCCCCTACTGGCACTCTGCCAGCATCCCCCAATTACAAACCCCACCCCCACCGCAACCCCCCTGCCAGGGTTCCTGCTCCTTAAACCCCAATATTCCCCCAGGACCACAGTTTTAGAAACAAAGTTGAAGGTTTGGTACATGAACGCAGATGGAATAACGAATAAATATGAGGAGTGGAATGAAAGAATCAATGAGAAGTCCCCAGACATCATAGCAGTCACTGAAACAAAACTCAGTGAGGCAATAACAGACGCAATCTTCACACCGAGATATCAGATCCTGAGGAAAGATAGGAGTAGAGGGACAGGAGGGGTTGCACAGCTTGTAAGGAACCAATTGAGATTTGAGGAAATGGAAGGCATGGACGCGATTATTGAAAGGGACTACATAGTAGGTACAATTCAGTCTGGGAAACATAAGGTAGCCATTGCAGTGATGTATAACCCAAACAGAACTGCAGGAGGCCAAGAGAGGAATATGAAGAGAGCAACAGAGCAATGGTGGACACACTGGCTAAGGTGGCAAGAAGAGCTCACACGAACAGAGCAAAATTACTGATTATGGGCGACTTCAACCACAGGGAGATCGATTGGGAAAATCTGGAGCCACATGGGGGGCCAGAAACATGGAGAGCCAAGATGATGGATGTGGTACTGAAAAACCTTATGCACCAACATGTCAGGGACACTACCAGAGAGAGAGGAGACGACGAACCAGCAAGGCTGGACCTCGTGTTCACCATGAGCAGCTCAGACATTGAGGACATCACATATGAGAAGCCCCTGGGAGCCAGTGACCATGTGGTTCTGAGCTTTGAGTACATAGTAGAGTTACAAGTGGAGAGGGCAACAGGAGTTGAAAGGAAAAAGTCAAGCTATTAAAGAAGGGACTAAACGGGTATGTGGAACTTCCTGCAGGAGGTTTAGTGGGACAGAGACAGGGAAGGAAAGTCAGTAAACGAAATGATGGAATTCGTAACAACAAAATGCAAGGAAGCAGAGGAAAGATTTGTTCCCAAGGGCAACAGAAATAATGGGAAGTCCAGAACGAGCCCTTTGTTTACCCAAAGGTGCAGGGAGGCAAAGACTAAGTGCGCTAGAGAATGGAAAAAGTACAGAAGGCAAAGGACCCAGAAAAATAAGGAGATTAGTCGTAGAGCCAGAAACGAGTATGCACAGATAAGGAGGGAGGCCCAGCGACAGTACGAAAATGACAGCATCGAAAGTCAAGTCTGACCCGAAACTGCAGTATAGTCACATTAGGAGGAAGACAACAGTCAAAGACCAGGTGATCAGGCTGAGGAAAGATGGTGGGGAACTCACAAGAAACGATCAAGAGGTATGTGAGGAGCTCAACACGAGATTTAAGGAAGTATTTACAGTGGAGGCAAGAAGGACTCTGGGAAGACAGTACAGAGTAGGACACCAACAAGGAATATACCAAGTGTTGGATGACATACACACAACTGAGGAGGAGGTGAAGAAGTTGCTCAGTGAACTTGAAACCTCAAAGGCGATGGGACCGGACAACATCTTCCCTGGGGTTATTAGAGAGGGAGCAGAGATGCTGTGTGTGCCACTAACCACAATCTTCAACACATTCCTTGAAACTGGGCAACTTCCTGAGGTATTGAAGAAGGCAAATGTTGTTCCCATTTTTAAGAAAGGAGACAGAACCGAGGCACTAAACTATAGACCAGTGTCACTGACGTGTATAGTGTGCAAAGTCATGGAGAAGATTATCAGAAGAATGGTGGAGCACCTGGAACGGCACAAGATTATAAACGACAATCCAAACGGATTTATGGAAAGCAAATCCTGTGTCACAAACCTTCTGAAGTTCTATGACAAAGTAACAGAAGTAAGACACGAGAGAGAGGGTGGGTTGATTGCATTTTCTTGGACTGCAGGAAGGCCTTCGACAGTTCCTCACAAGAGATTAGTGCAGAATTTAGAGGATCAGGCGTGTATAACAGGAAGGGCACTGCAATGGATCAGAGAATACCTAACTGGGAAGCAACAACGGGTCATGGTACGTGATGAGGTATCACAGTGGGCGCCTGTGACGAGCGGGGTCCCACAGGGCTCAGTCCTAGGACCAGTGCTATTCTTGGTATATGCGAATGACATGACAGACGGGATAGACTCAGAAGTGTCCCTGTTCGCAGATGATGTGAAGTTAATGAGGAGAATTAAATTAGATGAGGATCAGGCAGGATTTCAAAGACACTCTGGACATGCTGGACACCTGGTCCAGCAACTGTCTTCTCGAATTTAACCCCTCCAAATGCAAAGTCATGAAGATCGAGGAAAGGCAAAGAAGACCACAGACAGAGTATGGGCTAGGTGGCCAAAGACTGCAAACCTCGCTCAAGGAGAAAGATCTTGGGGTGAGTATAGCACCAAGCACGTATCCAGAAGCACACATCAACCAGATAACTGCTGCAGCATACAGGCGACTGGCACACCTGAGAATAGCATTCCGATACCTTAGTAAGGAATCGTTCAAGACACTGTACACCGTGTACGTCAGGCCCATACTAGAGTATGCAGCACCAGTTTGGAACCCATACCTGGTCAAGCACGTCAAAAATTTAGAGAAAGTGCAAAGGTTTGCGACAAGGTTAGTTCCAGAGCTAAGGGGAATGTCCTACGAAGAAAGGTTAAGGGAAATCGGCCTGACAACACTGGAGGACAGGAGGGTTAGGGGAGACATGATAACGACATACAAAATACTGCGTGGAATAGACAAGGTAGATAGAGACAGGATGTTCCAAAGAGGGAACACAGAAACATGGGGTCGCAATTGGAAGTTGAAGACTCAGATGAATCAAAAGGATGTTAGGAAGTATTTCTTCAGTCATAGAGTTGTCAGGAAATGGAATAGTCTAGCAAGTGATGTAGTGGCGACAGGAACCATACATAGCTTTAAGACGAGGTATGAAAAAGCTCGTGGAGCAGGGAGAGAGGGGACCCTGTAGCGATCAGTGAAGAGGCGGGGCCAGGAGCTGAGTATCGACCCCTGCAACCACAATTAGGTGAGTACAATTAGGTGAGTACTGTGTATGTTAGGCCTATATTGGAGTATGAAGCACCTGTTTGGAAACCACACCTAGCCAGGCATGTAAGGAAACTAGAGAACGTGTAAAGGTTTGCAACAAGACTAGTCCCTGAGCTAAGGGGCATGTCCTACGAGGAGAGGTTAAGAGAAATCGATCTGACGACACTGGAAGACAGGAGAGATAGGGGAGACATGGTAACGACATAAAATGGTGAGATTTGGCAAGGTCGACAGAGCTAAATTGTTTCAGGGATGGGACAGAGGAACTAGCGGACACAACTAGAAGCTGAAAACTCAGATGAGTCATCGGGATGTTAGGAAGTATTTCATAAGCCTTAGAGTTGTCAGGAAGTGGAAGAATCTGGAGAATGAAAGATTGGAGGCAGGATCCATAAATAGCTTTAAGAAGAGGTATGATAAGGATGATGGAGTGGGACTCCATGATCCTTAATAGCGACTAGCGAAGACTCGGGGCTAGGACACACGCACGTCCACAAACACACACACACACACACTACTAAAGTACTAGAGTAACGCAGGCGGAGAGATACATTATTATATACACTTGGAAAATCCTAGAGGATTAGTACCAAACTTGCACACGAGTATCACTCCCTACGAAAGCAAAAGACTCGGCAGACGATGTAACATCCCCCAAGAAAAGCAGGGGTGCCACTAGCACGTTGAGAGACAACACAATAAGTGTCAGGGGCCCAAGACTGTTCAACTGACTCCCAGCATACATAAGGGGATTACCAATAGACCTGGCTGTCTTCACAGGCACTGGACAGGCACCTAAAGTCGGTGCCTGACCAGCTAGGCTGTGGTTCGTACGTTGGACTGCGTGCGGCCAGCAGTAACAGCCTGGTTGATCAGGCCTGATCCAACATGAGGCCTGGTCACAGACCGGGCCGCAGGGGCGTGACCCCTGGAACTCTCTCCAGGTAAACCCAGGTAACTTACCACAGCTTTGTAGGGGTAAGCTGACTCTTTCTCAGACCCATGGTCCCTAATGTACTTAAAAGCTTGGTTAACCCAACCCCCCCGTTACAACCCTGGTTGAAGTACAGACCACCGTCACAGTCAACCAGGGTTTCCGCTCTGACAGGCGGTCAGATTACCAGTGGCGAAGTAATGGTTTAGCTTCCGGGAGCCAGTCTGGCCAGGAGGGGGAAATAATGTTGAGCCCCCAGGGGGCCAGTCTGTGCCAGGAGGGAAGTAATGTTTAGCTTCCAGGGGGGCCAGTCTGTGCCAGGAGGGAAATAATGTTGAGCTTCCCGGGGGCCAGTCTGTGCCAGGAGGGAAGAATGTTGAGCTTCCCGGGAGCCAGTCTGTGCCAGGAGGGGAAATAATGTTTTTAGCTTCCAGGGAGCCAGTCTGTGCCAGGAGGGAAGTAATGTTGAGCTTCCCGGGAGCCCGTCTTTCCAGGAGGGAACAAGCTGCTTAAGTTCTTCACCTTTCTAGTAAATGGCTTGTGGAAACTCACTGCTAGTAAATGGCTCGTGGAAACTCACTTTTCTAGTAAATGGCTTTGTGGAAACTCAACCAGCTGTGTTCCACCATGACTAACTTTTAGATATTTTATATACTTCCTTTT
>WNWK01043608.1:0-15427 GCA_009830355.1 Cherax destructor
AGCCAAGGATTCTGTTAGCTTTATTGCGAACACTTATGCACTGTTGTCTTGGCTTCAGATTACTACTAACCAGAACTCCTAAATCCTTCTCGCAATCACAAGTAATAAGATCTACATTATTCAGCTTATATGTGGCATGGTTATTGTCCTGCCCAACATTTAGAACTTTGCATTTGTTTACATTAAACTGCATCTGCCACTTCTCCGACCACTGCATCAGTCTATTCAAATCATCCTGGAGTATTCTAATGTCCTCATTTGAATGAATTGGACGGCCTATTTTGGTGTCATCAGCAAATTTACTTATGTTACTATTTATTCCCTCATCTATGTCGTTTATGTAAATTGTAAACAACAGGGGCCCAAAACTGACCCCTGTGGAACACCGCTGAGACGCGCCCCATTCTGATTTCTCTCCATTTATGCAAACTCTCTGCCGCCTATTTGTCAACCATGCCTCTACCAGGAAAAATCTCTCCTCCTATTCCGTGTGCCTTAAGTTTCCTCAGTAGCCTCTGATGTGGAACTTTATCGAAAGCCTTACTGAAGTCCATATACACAATATCATATTCATTACCATGATCTACCTCCTCAAACACCTTAGTGAAAAAAGTTAGTAAATTCGTAAGACAGGAACGCCCCTTAGTAAAACCGTGTTGAGATTCATTAATCAATTTATGCTTTTCAAGATGGCTACGAATTGCCTCGGCAATTATTGATTCCATAAATTTACCAACTATGGAGGTAAGGCTTATTGGTCTATAGTTCGAAGCTAAGGACCTTAAATAGGAAGCAGAGAGTGTGCATAAATGGGGTTAAATCCGAATGGGGACTTGTAACAAGTGGTGTTCCACAGGGATCAGTCTTAGGCCCGTTCTTATTTATTATATATATCAATGACCTTGACGAGGGAATTACTAGTGATATGAGCAAATTCGCCGACGACACGAAGATAGGTAGGATAATTGACTCAAACATAGATGTCATAGAACTTCAGGAAGATTTAGACAAACTTAATTCGTGGTCAGAAAAGTGGCAGATGCAGTTCAATGTAGATAAATGCAAGGTGTCCATAACCCAAGCACTTATAAGTTAAATAACGTAGAACTTAGCCATACAGATTGCAAGAAGGACTTGGGGGTGATGGTAAGCAGGAACCTTAAACAAAGACAGCAATGCCTAAGCGTACGTAATAAGGCAAATAGATTACTGGGATTTATATCAAGAAGTGTTAGCAAGAGAAGTCCAGAGGTTATATTACAGCTTTATACATCATTAGTAAGGCCTCACCTAGTTTACGCAGCTCAGTTCTGGTCTCCATATTACAGAATGGACATAAATTCGTTAGAAAAAATTCAGCGTAGAATGACTAAATTAATACATCGCATTAGAAATCTTCCTTACGAAGAAAGATTTAAGACCCTTAAATTACATTCACTTGTAAGACGTAGAATGAGGGGAGACATGATCGATGTATAAAAGTGGAAAATGGGTATTAACAAAGGGGATATAAATAAGGTCTTGAGGGTATCTCTCCAAGAGAGAACCTGCAATAATGGATTCAAGTAAGATAAGTTTAGATTTAGAAAGGATATAGGAAAGTATTGGTTTGGAAATAGGGTAGTTGATGAGTGGAACAGTCTGCCTAGTAGGGTTATTGAAGCAAGGACCTTGGGTAGTTTTAAATTTAGGTTGGATAAATTCATGAGTGAGAGAAGTTGGATTTGAGTGGGAATTGCACATGAGTAAATCGAATTATCAAAGCTTATTTCTTGGGTAGCATTGAAAATTAGGTTGAACAAATATTCTGTTAGTAGGATGGAATGTGAAGGACCTGCCTAGTATGGGCCAACAGTCCTGCTGCAGTGTTCCTCCTTTCTTATGTTCTTATGTTATCCCCAATCGGATTTAACCCCATTTATGCACACCCTCTGCTTCCTATTGGTGAGCCATGACTCGATCCATGACAGCACTTTTCCCCCAATGCCATGAGCTGCCACTTTCTTTAACAGTCTCTGGTGTTGTACTCTATCAAAAGCCTTACTAAAATCTAAATAAACAATATCGAATTCTTTATCGTGATCAACAGCCTCAAAAGCTTTACTAAAAAAGGTTAATAAATTAGATAGGCAAGAACGGCCCCTCGTGAATCCCTGCTGAGTATCATTAATCAAATTATGGTTATCTAGATGTCTTCTAATAATATCAGCTATAATTGACTCTAGTAATTTGCCTACAATTGAGGTTAGGCTTATTGGGCTTTAATTTTATGGTAGTGACTTGTCCCCTGCTTTAAAAATTAGGAATTACATTAGTTATCTTCCACATATCAGAGATAAATTAAAAATGTTAGATTTTGGTTCACAGAGTTCCATTTTGTATTCCTTAAGAACCCTTGCAAAAAGCTCATCAGGACCCGGCGATTTATTTTGTTTCAGTCGGTCTACTTGTTTCATAACCATTTCACTAGTGACTGTGATATTACATAATTTATCTTCTTCAGGGACACTATAAAAATTAATTACTGGGATATTATTAGTGTCTTCCTGTGTGAACCAAGAGAAAATAATTATTAAAAATAGAGCACATATCATTCTCCTTGTCAGTAAGATGCCCAGAGTTATTTTTAAGGGGACTTATCTTATCCCTAACTTTTGTTCTATAAACCTGGAAAAAACTTTTTGGGTTAGCTTTTGAATCCCTAGCAACTTTAATTTCATAGTCCCGTTTAGCTTTTCTTATACCCTTTTTAACGTCCCTCTTAATGTCAGTATATTGATTTATAAGATGACCCTCACCGCTATTTATGCGCCTATAAATTCCTTTCTTCTGCCCTAAAAGATATTTGAGCCTATTATTCATCCATTTTGGGTCATTTCTACTTGATCTAATTTCTTTATATGGGATAAATGTTATTTGGGCTGCCTGTATAGTGTTACGAAAGCTGTCATATTGATAGCTCTCTTCGTTACCCCATTCCACAGTTGATAAGTGTTCTCTAAGCCCATTATAATCTGCTAAGCGAAAGTCTGGGACTGTTAGTGAATTATCCCTACTATCATACATCCATTCAATGCTAAAGGTAATTGACTTGTGGTCGCTCGTGCCGAGTTCGTCTGTAATTTCTAAATTATTAACAAGGGATTCCTTGTTTGCCAGAACCAAGTCAAGTAGGTTATTTCCCCTTGTAGGTTCTGTCACAAACTTCTTCAAAAAACAATCCTGAACTACTTCTAAAAAGTCGTTTGATTCTAAATTCCCTGTCAAGAAATTCCAATCAATCTGACTAAAGTTAAAGTCCTCTAGAATCACTATGTTATCATGCCTTGTGGCCTTAACAATTTCCTCCCAAAGTAGTTTCCCTTGTTCCCTATTAAAGTTTGGAGGACGATATATCATGCCTAAAATCAATTTTTCACACCCCTCTGAAAATTCTATCCAGACAGACTCTGTATGCATTATTTCAGACTTTATACCCGTTTTTATGCAACAATTTAAATGATCACGGACATAGAGTGCCACCCCACCCCTTTCCCGATACTTCTGTCTACTTGGAACAATTTAAAACCCTGAATGTGACATTCAGCAGGCATGTCCCGATTTTTCATATTAAATCACATCTCAGTTAATGCAAAAACATCAATATTACTTGCACTTGTAACTAATCTCAATTCGTCCATCTTATTTCTCGCACTACGACTATTAGTATAAAAATGTTCAGAAAACCTCCTTCTCTTTACTCTTCTTGTTCATTTCTGTTTTCCACTATACCTATTGCTGTCTTTGTCACCTAGTGCCACTAACTCTCCAATATTCACCTTATTCTGCCTATTACTAGTTCCCTAAAATTCATAACATTACTACCACGGGGACTTCACTGTTTTCCCCATAACCCATCCTCTAACGTTTCTAGTTTAAAGCCCTAACAGCTCCCTCCACTGCAGTTGCCAGTGCCCCACCCAGACCTAGATAAGTGAACCCATCCCTGGCATACATGTCAGTTCTGCCATAGAAGAGGTCCCAGTTGTCAATGAATGTTACTGCATTTTCCTTACAGTATTTGTCCAGCCAGCAATTGACACCAATTGCCCTGGACAACCATTCATTTCCAACTCCTCTCCTTGGCAAAATACCACATAAGACAGGGTTCCACCCGTCTTCCTAATTCTGTCTATTGCTGACCTATAGCTGCTAATCAGCTCCTCACCCTACGCCTGCCAACATCGTTGCCTCCAGCACTGAGACAGATAATAGGATTGCTCCCATTATCTCTCATGATGTCGTCCAGACAGCTAACAATATCCTTCATCCCAGCCCCAGGATAACACAGCCTCTGCCTCCTATTCCTATCCTTAAGACAAAATTCCCTATCCATAAACTTAATCTGACTGTCCCCAACTAAAACAATGTTCTTACCTCCACTGGCGGTGTGCATGACCTTCTCGACGGTCTTTGTAGAGATGGTCTTCGCTGGGATGTCTTCACATTCGTCTGATAACAAGGAAAAAGAGTTGCTGGTTTTCACAGCAGTCTCCTGGACCTTCTTCAACTTCAGCTTCGTCCCTTCAGATCCGACTAGCATCCATTCGTTGGTCTGATCATCGGTGACATTGTTCCGGGGATAATCCTTGCATATACCCTTTAAACGTTGAATTTCTCTTCTAGCTTCCGTTAATTCCGCCTTAAGTTGGAGATATAGTTGCTCGTAGTCGAGGGAAACCATCATCCAATCTCAGGTAGCTAAGAACGATATAGTTGCTCGTAGTCGAGGGAAACCATCATCCAATCTCAGGTAGCTAAGAACGATATAGTTGCTCGTAGTCGAGGGAAACCATCATGCAATCTCAGGTAGCTAAGAACGGAAGCACAGTAAAAAAGTCTTCACAGAGCAATTATGGTTCAGTCCACAGAGAGTACACAAGACACGTCTTCACTGAGTTAAGTCAGGTCCACCACTGAGTTAAGTCAGGTCCATTTCTGAATCCAGAACGTATGTCCACTACTATTACTGACTCACTTGCCTCCTCTGTTGATCGTCCTCATACATTCACTAAACAAACATCAGAATTGCTTAATCTTTTGAACTGACATGACAGTCTGCATGCGTTTATTGTAAACTTATTGAGTACGTGAGTGATGTAGCGGGTGTACTGTGAGTGATGTAGCGGGTGTACTGTGAGTGATGTAGCGGGTGTACTGTGAGTGATGGGGCGGAATACTGTGGTGATTGGCGGGTGTACTGTGAGTGATGTAGCGGGTGTACTGTGAGTGATTTGGGGGTGTACTGTGAGTGATGTAGCAGGTGTACTGTGAGTGATGTAGCGGTGTACTGTGAGTGATGTGCGGTGTACTGTAGTGATGTGCAGGTGTACTGTGAGTGATGTAGCGGGTGTACTGTGAGTGATGTAGCGGTGTACTGTGAGTGATGTAGTGGGTGTACTGTGAGTGATGTAGCGGGTGTACTGTGAGTGATGTAGCGGGAATACTGTGAGTGATGTAGCGGATGTACTGTGAGTGATGTAGCGGGTGTACTGTGAGTGATGTGCGGTGTACTGTGAGTGATGTAGCGGGTGTACTGTGAGTGATGTAGCGGTGTACTTGTGAGTGATGTGCAGGAATACTGTGAGTGATGTAGCGGTGTACTGTGAGTGATGTAGCGGGTGTACTGTGAGTGATGTAGCGGGTGTACTGTGAGTGATGTAGCGGGTGTACTGTGAGTGATGTAGCGGGTGTACTGTGAGTGATGTAGCGGGTGTACTGTGAGTGATGTAGCGGGTGTGCATCTGTGAGTGATGTAGCGGTGTACTGTGAGTGATGTAGCGGTGTACTGTGAGTGATGCAGGTGTACTGTGAGTGATGTGGCAGGTGTACTGTAGGTGATGTGCGGGTGTACTGTGAGTGATGTAGCGGTGTACTGTGAGTGATGTAGCGGTGTACTGTGAGTGATGTGGCAGGTGTACTGTGAGTGATGAGCGGGTACGTGAGTGATGAGGGTGATGTGCGGTGTACTGTGAGTGATGTAGCGGGTGTACTGTGAGTGATGTAGCGGGTGTACTGTGAGTGATGTAGCGGGTGTACTGTGAGTGATGTAGCGGGTGTACTGTGAGTGATGTAGCGGTGTACTGTGAGTGATGTGGCAGGTGTACTGTGAGTGATGTAGCGGTGTACTGTGAGTGATGTGGCGGTGTACTGTGAGTGATGTAGCAGGTGTACTGTGAGTGATGTAGCGGTGTACTGTGAGTGATGTAGCGGTGTACTGTGAGTGATGTGCAGGTGTACTGTGGAGTGATGTAGGCGGGTGTACTGTGAGTGATGTAGCAGGTGTACTGTGAGTGATGTAGCGGGGTACTGGGGAGTGATGTAGGAGGTGTACTGTGAGTGATGTAGCGGGGTACTGTGAGTGATGTGCGGTGTACTGTGGTGATGTGCGGTGTACTGTGAGTGATGTAGCGGTGTACTGTGAGTGATGGGGTGTACTGTGAGTGATGTAGCGGTGTACTGTGGTGATGTAGCGGTGTACTGTGAGTGATGTAGCGGGTGTACTGTGAGTGATGTGCGGTGTACTGTAGAGTGATGGCGGTGTACTGTGAGTGATGGGTGTGGCAGGTGTACTGTGGTGATGTGCGGTGTACTGTGAGTGATGTAGCGGGTGTACTGTGAGTGATGTAGCAGGGTGACTGTGAGTGATGTAGCAGGTGTACTGTGAGTGATGTGCGGTACTAGTGATGTAGCGGTGTACTGGAGTGATGTAGCGGTGTACTGTGAGTGATGTAGCGGGTGTACTGTGAGTGATGTGCGGGTGTACTGAGTGATGGGATGTGAGTGATGGGCGGTGTACTGTGAGTGATGGGGTAGGGGAGGTGTACTGTGAGTGATGTGCGGGTGTACGGGTTGGGGTGATGTAGTATGGGGTGACTGTGGTGATGTAGCTGGGTGTATTGAGTGATGAGCGGTGTATTGTGAGGATGAGTGTGCTCTCTGTCAATCTGAAGAAGTTGTCCTCTCTTGAGCACTCTACCAGCAGCTGAAGGAAGAACTGAGGGTAGCTAAGCTTGAGATACAGCGACTGACTGAGGAAAACAAGAGGATTCGTAGTAATCCTCCTGTTGAGAATCCTCAAGCCAGGAAAGGAACCTGGACAGTGGCTAAAACGCATGGGACAAAGTTAAGGCTCAAGAGGACGGGTGGAGAGGTAGAAACAACGAAGACCCAGGAGAATGTTGTGGAAACATCGAACCCATTCTCCGTGCTACCCGATGAATGTGAGTCGACTTCTGGGAGCGTCACGACGAAAGACACAAAGGAAGGTAAAAACATTGTTGTTGTTGGGGACAGTCAGGTTAGGTACATGGATAGGGCTTTCTGTTTGATTGATAGGAGTAGAGACAGAGGTTTGCTTTCCTGGGGCTGGGATGGAGGATATTGTTAGCCGTCTGGACGACATCATGAGAGTAATGGGAGCAATCCTATTATCTGTCTCAGTGCTGGAGGCAACGATGTTGGCAGACGTAGGAGTGAGGACCTGACTAGCAGGTTTAGGTCAGCAATGACATAATTAGGAAGAAGGGTGGAACCCTGTCATATGTGGTATTTTGCCAAGGAGAGGAGTTGGAAATGAATGGCTGTCCAGGGCAATTGGTGTCAATTGCTGGCTGGACAAATACTGTAAGGAAAATTCAGTAACATTCATTGACAACTGGGACCTCTTCTATGGCAGAAATGACATGTATGCCAGGGATGGGTTCACTTATCCAGGTCTGGGGTGGGGGCACTGGCAACTGCAGTGGAGGGAGCTGTTAGGGCTTTAAACTAGAAATAGTTAGTGGTTTGGGTTTGGGGGAAAACAGAGAAGTCCCAGTGTAGTAATATTATAAGTTGTAGGAGAACTAGTAATAGGCAGAATAAGGTGGATAGTGGAAAGCTAGTGACACTAGATGACAAGGACAGTAATAGGTATAGTGGAAAAACAGAGATGAGCAGGAAGGGTAAAGAGAAAGGAGGGTCTCTAAATATATATTACACCAATAGTCGTAGTGCTAGGAATAAGATGGACGAGTTGAGATTAGTTGCAAGTACGGGTAATATTGATGTTTTGCAATAACTGAGACATGGTTTAATATGAAAAATCGGGACTTGCCTGCCGAATGTCACATTCAGGGTTTTAAATTGTTCCAAGTAGACAGAAGTATCAGGAAAGGGGTGGGGTGGCACTCTATGTCCGTGATCATTTAAATTGTTGCATAAAAACGGGTATAAAGTCTGAATTAACACATACAGAGTCTGTCTGGATAGAATTTTCAGAGGGTGTGAAAAATTGATTTTAGGCGTGATTTACCGTCCTCCAAACTTAGATAGGGAACAAGGAGACTACTTTGGAAGGAAATTGTTAAGGCCACAAGACACGATAACGTAGTAATTCTAGGGGCTTTAACTTTAGTCAGATTGATTGGAATTTCATGACAGGAGATTTAGAATCTAACGACTTTTAGAAGTAGTTCAGGATTGCTTTTTGAAGCAGTTTGTAACAGAACCTACAAGGAAATAACCTACTTGACTTGGTTCTGGCAAGCAAGGAAACCCTTGTTAATAATTTAGAAATTACAGAGGAACTCGGCTCAAGCGACCACAAGTCAATTACCTTTAGCATTGAATGGATGTATAATAGTAGGGATAATTCAGTAATGGTCCCAGATTTTCGCTTAGCAGATTATAATGGACTTAGAGAACACTTATCAACTGTGGACTGGGGTGAAGAAGAGAGGTATCAATATGACAGTTTTCTTAACACTATACAGGCTGCCCAAAGAACATTTATCCCGTATAAAGAAATTAGATCAAGTAGAAATGACCCAAAATGGATGAATAATAGGCTCAAATATCTTTTAGGGCAGAAGAAAGGAATTTATAGGCGCATAAAAGAGGTGAGGGTCATCTTATAAATCAGT
The DNA here is from genome assembly GCA_009830355.1 of Cherax destructor. Lineage (NCBI taxonomy): Eukaryota > Metazoa > Arthropoda > Malacostraca > Decapoda > Parastacidae > Cherax > Cherax destructor. Next base: position 8,946 of record WNWK01043608.1, read on the forward strand.
TACTGACATTAAGAGGGACGTTAAAAGGAATAAGAAAAGCTAAACGGGACTATGAAATTAAAGTTGCTAGGGATTCAAAAACTAACCCAAAAGTTTTTCCAGGTTTATAGAACAAAAGTTAGGGATAAGATAGGTCCCTTAAAAATAACTTTGGGCATCTTACTGACAAGGAGAATGATATGTGCTCTATTTTTAATATTTATTTTCTCTCGGTTTTCACACAGGAAGACATTAATAATATCCCAGTAATTAATTTTACAGAGGCCCAGAAGAAGATAAATTATGTAATATCACAGTCACTAGCGAAATGATTATGAAACAGCTGGACCGACTGAAACAAAATAAATCGCGGGTCCTGATGAGCTTTTGCAAGGGTTCTTAAGGAATGCAAAATGGAACTCTGTGAACCAATATCTAACATTTTTAATTTATCTCTTCAAACAGGTGTAGTGTCTGATATGTGGAAGATGGCTAATGTAATTCCTATTTTAAAGCAGGGGACAAGTCACTACCGTCAAACTACCGCCCAATAAGCCTGACCTCAATTGTAGGCAAATTACTAGAGTCAATTATAGCTGATATTATTAGAAGCCATCTAGATAACCATAATTTGATTAATGATACCCAGCATGGATTCACGAGGGCCGTTCCTGCCTATCTAATTTATTAACCTTCTTCAGTAAAGCTTTTGAGGCTGTTGATCACGATAAAGAATTCGATATTGTTTATTTAGACTTTAGTAAGGCTTTGATAGAGTACCGCACCAGAGACTGTTAAAGAAAGTGGCAGCTCATGGCATTGGGGAAAAGTGCTGTCATGGATCGAGTCTGGCTCACCAATAGGAAGCAGAGAGTGTGCATAAATGGGGTTAAATCCGAATGGGGACTTGTAACAAGTGGTGTTCCACAGGGATCAGTCTTAGGCCCATTGTTATTTATAATATATATCAATGACCTTGATGAGGAATTACTAGTGATATGAGCAAATTCGCCGACGACACGAAGATAGGTAGGATAATTGATTCAAACATAGATGTCATAGAACTTCAGGAAGATTTAGACAAACTTAATTCGTGGTCAGAAAAGTGGCAGATGCAGTTCAATGTAGATAAATGCAAGGTTCTGAAGCTCAGGAGTGTCCATAACCCAAGCACTTATAAGTTAAATAACGTAGAACTTAGCCATACAGATTGCGAGAAGGACTTGGGGTGATGGTAAGCAGCAACCTTAAACCAAGACAGCAATGCCTAAGCGTACTTAGGCAATGATTTATATACAAGTGTTAGCAACAGAAGTCCAGAGGTTATATTACAGCTTTATACATCATTAGTAAGGCCTCACCTAGATTACGCAGCTCAGTTCTGGTCTCCATATTACAGAATGGACATAAATTCGTTAGAAAACATTCAGCGTAGAATGACTAAATTAATACATAGCATTAGAAATCTTCCTTACGAAGAAAGATTGAAGACCCTAAAATTACATTCACTTGTAAGACGTAGAATGAGGGAGACATGATCGAGGTATACAAGTGGAAAATGGGTATTAACAAAGGGGATATAAATAAGGTCTTGAGGATATCTCTCCAGAGAGAACCCGCAATAATGGATTCAAGTTAGATAAGTTTAGATTTAGAAAGGATATAGGAAAGTATTGGTTTGGAAATAGGGTAGTTGATGAGTGGAACAGTCTGCCTAGTAGGGTTATTGAAGCTTAGGACCTTGGGTAGTTTCAAATTTAGGTTGGATAAATTCATGAGTGAGAGGGTTGGATTTGAGTGGGACTCCGCATGAGTGGGTAGAATTGTCAAAGCTTATTTCTTGGGTAGCATTGAAAATTGGGTTGAGCAAATATTCTGTTAGTGGGACGGATTGTGAAGGACGTGCCTAGTATGGGCCAACAGGCCTGCTGCAGTGTTCCTCCTTTCTTATGTTCTTATGTTTTTATGTGTACTGTGAGTGATGTGCGGGTGTACTGTGAGTGATGTAGCGGTGTACTGTGAGTGATGTAGCGATGTACTGTGAGTGATGTGGCGGTGTACTGTGAGTGATGTAGCGGGTGTACTGTGAGTGATGTAGCGGGTGTACTGTGAGTGATGTAGCGGGTGTACTGTGAGTGATGTAGCGGGTGTACTGTGAGTGATGTAGCGGGTGTACTGTGAGTGATGTAGCGGGTGTACTGTGAGTGATGTAGCAGGTTACTGTGAGTGATGTGCAGGTGTACTGTGAGTGATGTAGCGGTGTACTGTAGTGATATAGCGGGAATACTAGGCAACATCTCACTGCTGTTCTCCCTCATCATACCTTGTACCTTACTCGTCACTGTAACTTATTATCACGTTTTCTGACATTTAAAACAATTTAGGCTACCCCAGCCATCTTCAATGATTAATTTATAGTGAACATGTAAGTCTTGAAGGTTCTGGCAACTCTTCCTACACACGGGAAGTGCTTGTTCAGCTGGGTTTTTATTGATTATGTTGTCTTTTTGCTTACAACAATAGCTGGTAGTTTATTCCATTCTGATATAATTCTGTTTGAAAAAACCTTTCATAGGTTTGTGTTGCATCTTTTGCCTGACTGGCAAAGCTCTCGCTTCACACACGGAGGGCCAGGGTTCGATTCCCGGCGGGGTAGAAACGTTTCGACGTGTTTCCTTACACCTGTTGCCCTGTTCACCTAGAAGCAAGTAGGTACCTGGGAGTTAGTCGACTGGTGTGAGTCGCATCCTGGGGGACAAGATTGAGGACCCCAATGGAAATAAGACAGACAGTCTTCGATGACGCACTGACTTTCTTGGGTTATCCTGGGTGGCTAACCTTCCGGGGTTAAAAATCCGAAGAAATCTTATCTTATTCTGTTACGGACTCATTCATTATTTCAAATATTTCTTCAAAATTGAAGACATTCAACATCTGAATGACATTCAACATCTGAATGACATTCAACATCTTAAAGATTTGAATGAGATTCCGTAGATTTTCTTCACAAAGTGTTTTTGAGTGATACTAGTGTATTACCTTCATTCAGGTAATTTGGAGACCAAATATGAACAGTATATTCAAGATGAGGTCTATTAATGCTATCTATAAATGAAACTGCTAGAAAATTTGTAAAGGCAAATATGATCCCCATATACCTAAATTACAGGTCAGTCTCTCTTACATGTATTCTGTCAAAAATATGGAGAAAAGTATAAGGAAAATAATAGTGGAGTACTTAGAGAGAAGATTCTGTACAGAAAATAAAAAAAGATATAAGGATGGATATTTCTGAATTATGAATTTGCTGCTTCTAAATAACAGAGTCGCCGAGATAAAATGAGAATGACATAATTACGCAGACTGCATCTTCTTAGAAGGTAAAAACATATTTGATACAGTACCACACCAGATATTATTTCAGAACTTCGAGTAACTGGCAGAGTCAAAGGGCAGAGTACTCCAGTGGATCAGGGGATACCTAAATGACAAGGCAAACAGTAATTGTAAGGGATATGGCATCAGCATTCTGAAGAGCAGCGAGTGTGGTCCCACAAGGATCAGTATTAGGACCGCTACTGTTTCCGTGTATACATAAACAACATACAATAGGGATTTGGGTCTTATGTGTCACTGTTTTCTGATGATGCAGTCTAATAAGAATAAGAACAGGAGAGGACTATGATAAGCTGCAGGGAGACCTAAACTGACTTCTTGAGTTCAATACAAATAGATGAAAGGTCGTGTGGTTTGCAGACTGTGAGAGCAGACCGGACACAGAGTACAGTACGAGCGGAGAGAATCTGCAAAAATCTGAGAAAAAAAATGTACTAATGTTAATATAACACCATGCATATCCCTAGAATTACAAATAAATTGCATAACGTCAGCGACAAATGATTGAATATAAAACCTCAAGACAGCATTCAAGAACCTGAAAATAGAATATTTCAGAACTTTATATTTGATATATATTTGGCAGATCACTAAATACGTGATCCCAGCTTGGAGCCTACACCTGATGAAGGATGGGAAGAAGCACGAAAAGGTCAAAGATGTGTAATGAGACTAATACCAGAGCTGAGAGGAATACATTATAATAAGATATTGAAAGACATGAGCATGACAACCTTGGCGAAGACAAGAAAGGACATGATAACGACATGCAAAGGAATTGACAGTAATGATAGAGACAGACTGTTGCAATTAAGAGGACTACGATCTAGGGAGGACAGGTGAAACTGAAAACACAGATAAACCAGAGGGATTATAAGGATGTATTCCTTAAATCTTTGTGTAGATGAAGAGTGGATGAGGCAGCGGTGGATGTAAACTCAATACACAACCTAACGAGTAAATATGATAAGGTCCAAAAGGCTAGAAATCAGTGACGCCTATCAAAGTAGTCTAGGAAGCGGATCCAGGAGTTGAGTATCAACTCCGTAAAAAAAACCTCTGTTAGTACAATTTGGTGAGTACACACTCACATATATCCTCGTCCTCTGAGGTTAATTAATATACAGACTCTGGATCCATTTGTAAACTTCTCTGGTGTCAATTAGATGAGAAACTGAGAATGTTATTAATGATTAATATATCGCACACTGGCTGTTGTTTGCTTATATATGGTGTCTAATAATTATTATTACTTTATTATTATTATTATTATTATTAATATATCGCACACTGGTTGTTGCTTGGTTTTATATAGTGTATTATTATTATTATTACTATTAAGTATTATTATTATTATTATTATTATTAATTTTAATTATTTTTATTACGATTATTAATTTTTATCATTATTATTATTAACATGAAGTTCATGAGGAAGCATCAACTTGGACCCTGCACCTGAAAAAGAAAGACAAGAAACTGGAGAAAAAACAAACGTTTGGAAGATCCTTGCTAGAGCTCAGGGATTGTGAGTTAAGAGGACACATTTACCAGGTCATCCTGATAACATCAAAGGACTGAAACAACAAGGAGACTTGAGGAACGACGAATAAAATGCAAAGAGGATTGATAGACTGCACAGTAATAAAATGTTTTATTGGAAAAAAAAAAAAAAAAAAAGGGGGGAACCGAGGGCACATTTGGAAGCTAAAAACACAAATGAATGGAATGAAATAGTTCTCAAACTTCTAGATAGTCATAATGTGCAATGATCTAGACAACGAAATGGCAATTGAAGGCATCAAACATAGTAATGATATTAAGTGCGATGAGTAGCTTTGAAGTCCCTAGTGGGTGACATTGCTTCATAAATGAAATACCATAAACTACACATTGTCTTATTTTCAATCGCTTGGTTTATTCTTTTAAGTTATTAACACACGGCCGTAGAGGCTTCGAGGAGAGAGTAAAGCCGGTAACCACTACAAACAAACAAACAAATTTTATTTCATTGCAGATTGCAGATTACATAGGTATCGGTAGTTACAATGTAAATTGAGAGCCACTGACATGCCATGGCATTAGGGGCAGCTTATTCTAGTCCTTAAAAACTATGTACTTAATATTAGAGAAATTTATTGAGTTTATTCTAGTTAAAAATTATTTTCAAAATTACAATATGATGAAATTTTACTGTTTAAATTATTATATAATGATATTAGATATTGTTTTTACAGGTGTTAAGATTCTTGAATGATAATATGGAATTGAGTTATCTTGGAAAATAACATTGAGCATTTTGACATTAACTTATAATATGATAGGGGTAACATAATAGTAACATATTATTAAAAATTTAGATTATCGTATGGAAAGTAATAATGACATTTTAAAATAGTTTATATATGATCATTTAGTTTTGGGTAGTAGGTGGTTTTTTAGTTGAGTCTTAAATTTATTTTCAGACAAGATTATCTTAATTTTCTGGTAATGAATTCCAGATTCTGGGCCCTTTATGTCATACTTTTTTCATAGGGTTTAATGAACACGGGGGATATCAAAAAATGATCTGTCTTGTGTTGTGGTCATGGGGCCTATTAAAGTTGGGGAGGAGATTTTGGCAGAGGGGTTTTTATTAGAGTTAAAATTTTATATATGTATACACAAAAGTAAGTATGAATGTTCTTTGGTGGTAGTTTGAGACTTTTTTAAAATTTGGGGTATGCTGTCTAGAGTGGGGGTTTGTTATCATTCGTGGGCCTTTTGTTGTGTTATGAGTGGTCTAAATTTAACGTTGTTGATCCCCTGCACGTTTCCCTAGGTGAATACGGGTAATAAGTGAATGATATAGTGCAAGGGAGCTGATTGGGGGACATAATAGCGTATCTTTGATAATATGCCTGTCTTCGAGATTTTCTTGAAATTTTTGTATATGTGTTTGGAATTTAAGGGTCTGTCAAGGTGGTTCAAATTTTCCCTCTGTGAGTCTTTGATGGGGGTACCATTGAGTGTTATGTTAATGGTTTTGGCTTTCTTAAACTGTAAATGGTCTTGTCAGTATTTAGAAAAAACTTTTTTTCATCATGTAGATATTTTCTTTGTTTAAT
>WNWK01043609.1:0-15427 GCA_009830355.1 Cherax destructor
GGAGTTCAAGTTGCTCTAAAATGTCTTCACCACATGTCTGGAAATTCCGTTGGACAATGGTGTGGGGTAAAATGACAGTACCACTACAAGAATTAAGAGAATGATGCTTGTCAATAGTGATAGGAATAGTATCTATGGTCGTAAGAAGGAAAGATCGCGAGCTTGGCCAGCATTCTGGACTGTGATGATGCGAGTGCCGCTCTTGAGAGCGTGAAAAGAGATATCTTTGCCTACATGGCGTAGGAGAGCTTTACCAATACTATGATCGGAAAGATAGGTAGTTGGAGTAGTCGGTCTGAGAGTAAAACTCGTCCATTGAGGAGTGTGAAACAATGAATCTAAGGGAGTGCGCGACGTGCTAGGCGTTTCTGAGATGAACGAGAAGGAAGAGTCGAATCGTCATGTAAGGGTCGTGGTCGTTTGGATGTGGGACCGGGGTGGTCCGATGGGAGACGGGCGAGCGATTCGAAAATTGCCGCACCGTCGAGGAGAAGCCGGAATCAAGGTCAGAGAAGAGCGAAGGTCAGATACATCAAAGGGCCGGTCGGAACCCCAGTACCTGAAGCAGGTGACGAGCAGGCACCAGCAAGAGGTACAGGGGTATTAGAGCTGTCCGGGAACGAGGTAGGGTCAGAACTAGGTGCGGTATCAAGAAGGGGCCCGGGGGTATTGGGTTCATGGATTGGGTCAGCCATGGTTAGGTTACTTCTTTCTTTTTATTTTTAAGAAAAAAAGAAAGAAGAAAATAAAATAAAAATAAAAAAAGAATAAAAAAGGGGGAACGTGGAGGAATAGCTCCTAGGAGGAATGGAAGGGGCGTAAATCCCCCTCCGCGCCCAAGAGGACCTCAACACCGCCAGTAGTGCAGATGCTGCATGGAACCCGTGCCATACCCTACCCTTCATGCCAGTAAACCAGCAATCCGGGATAGCAACCTCACATCCACCGAGCCACCTCGGCGGACAAAAGAGAGGGCGGCCGGATATCCGCCACAAAGCATACCGCCTTCGGCCACCACCCCCGGAATCCGAAAGGTGGCCTCCAGAGATACACCCGTCGCCCGAAAGATACCCAAGGCCACTCCTGGGACATCCCCAGGTGATCCAGATTCCACGGCAAACTACACCACCACCAAGGACCTCAACGGAATGGGATGGACCACGATACCCTTCCCCTACCTAGGAACTAGAATGCCTGTGGAGGAAGCTCCCAGGTTAAAAATGGGAAGGAAATAAGGGAGGGATGAGGAGGAAGAGGAGGAAAAGGGAAAAAAGGGAGGATGGGAAAATGGGAAAAGGGAGGGGGATTGGGGGTAATTAGGTTCGGTCTGAGGAAGAAGACCAAAAGGTCCAATTCCTCAGACCAAGAGCCTCTTCACCACAGCAAGGAGCCCCCCTTGAAGAGGCGTATCTCTCGGAGCCCCCGAGAGATACGGAAAAGATGATTTCCAATTTCTGTGGCAACTTCAAGAGGGCTTGCAATGCTGACATCGGCAACCCTAAGAATGGGAGCCGGGTCCAGAATACTTGCCACTTATTTTCCATGCTTTTTTTTTTTCAAACTGCATTTGAAGAAGAAGCCAAAGTGACAGTAGTAAATGTCCATAAATATTAAACTTTATTTAAAAAATGGCAGTTAGGGAAAACACAATTGTTTGAACATTTAAACTATGATGTGCATTTTCATTGAGAAAAATATAAAACCTAAGGTAAAATTCTATAAACACTGAAGTATTTTAGTACAATACATTATCATTTTATAAACTGCTGATCTTGTGGTCTGAAGTCTAGTCATGCAGGCTGACAAAATCTTCCATAACATTAAAATATTTATTATAATAAAGCAGAACACCATGCTCCATGTGAGCTTTTGCTCCATTCACTCTATAAAATGTTGCTGTTGACAAGCAGACTTTTTATTTCTATTGTCTAGCTGATCCTCTCAGTTTTTCTTTGTCTTCGCAACTATGCCCACTTGTAAGTAGTTATCAGAGAGCTCTTGTGCCTTTTTAGTAACATGTGGACACACACACACACACACCATATCCTTGTTGAATTAACCCTTTGGGGGTCGACAGGCCTTCTCGGAAACGTGTTCCTGGGGTCGAAAAATATTGGGAAAAAACAAATTTATTTTTTCTTATGAAATGAGTAGTTTTTTTTTTCTGAATCTAAATAGCTAAACAAAAAATTTTGCGATCAATACTTACGGAGATATGGAGGCTTCAAGTTGACCCAAAATGATCCGATGACAGCAACATCGGCGACTTCCGGTTGGCCGGTAATAGTTTTTTTTTTTTAAGTTGTTTTCTTATGAAATTTAATTTTTTTTTCAAATAACTTTTATGGACTGTGAGACCAATATAAGTGCTGTTTTTCAAATATTCACTTGCTATTTCTTATAAAATAATGTCCACTGTATTAACCATGCAACTAATATAGTACTATAAATTTACTAAATATAATATTTGTTTCATAAATATACCTCATTTGTTATAAAAAAAAAGCAATACAGTGGTCCCTCGGTTTTCGTGCATCTCCAAACTCGAACATTTATGTAAGTGTATTTTCGAAAGTGCTGTTGCAAGTGTATTTTTGGGGGTCTGAAATAGACTAACCTACGTGACATTATTTCTTAAGGAAGTAAATTCGTTCGGTAATGGCACTTGAGCAGCATTCTGGAACGAATTTTCGGCGAAAACCGAGGGACCACTGTACTAGTATATTGTTTCTCATAATTGCAAAACTGTGCTAAATCTGTGCTGCTAAGCACACTTACGTGTTACAACATATGTCCTGAGACCTATGTACTCTGGGATGCGTGTGCTGAGACCTGGACTCTGGGACATGTAGTTTACTGCGAACAAGACGCTCCGGTGTCATGGGTGCCCCCTCCCCCATCCCCCAAGTCTGACTGGCTAAATCTTGAAAAAAAGCAAAAATGAAACAGTAGCCATGGTAAGTTATGTTAAGCCTGAGGCATTACATATAGAAACACACACTGATGGTTCACTCTGAGGTTATTTATCACTGACGCAGCAACACCAATCAAATCCAGCCCCTCCCACTCATATATTTGTCCAATCTCTTTTTAAAGCCACCCAAGGTCCTAGTCTCTATCACCCTACTCGGAAGATTGTTCCACACATCTACAACTCTGTTCGAAAACCAGTACTTGCCTATGTTCTTTCTAAATCTAAATTTATCCAATTTAAATCCGTTATTTCTGGTTCTTACTTGGTTCGATATCCTCAGTATTTTATTAATATCTCCTTTGTTTATGCCCATCATCCACTTGTACACCTCGATGATATCTCCCCTCATTCTACGTCTCTCCAGAGAGTGGAGATTCAACGCTCTAAGTCTATCTTCATACGGGAGATTTCTTATACTGTAAATCATTTTAGTCATTCTTCTTTGTATGTTCTGCAATGAATCTATATCCATCCTGTAGTAAGGAGACCAAAACTGAGCTGCATAATCCAAATGAGGTCTCACTAGTGATGTATAGAGCTGTAAAATAACTTTTGGACTTCTGTTGCTTATACTTCTTGAAATAAATCCTAGTAATCTGTTAGCACTTATTGCGCACACTTAGACACTGTTGTCTTGGCTTTAGATTTTTGCTTACAATGACTCCCAAGTCTTTTTCACATTCTGTATGATCAAGCTCTACTTCACCTAGTTTATAAATTCGAGGGATATTTTCATTACCAAGGACTAGTACCTTACACTTGTCCACATTGAACTTCATCTGCCACTTTTCAGACCACTGGTATCCACTGGTATCCTCCTCAGAATGAATCATATGGCCTATTTTTGTATCATCAGCAAATTTACTATGTCACTTGCAATTCCTTCATCAAGGTCATTTATGTAAATTATGAACAACAATGGGCCTAAAACTGATCCTTGTGGAACGCCACTAGTGACTAATCCCCATTCAGATTTGACCCCATTAATGGAAACTCTCTGCTTTCTATTGGTAAGCCATGCCTCTATCCATGCTAGAACTTTACCTCCTATACCATGAGCTGCCACCTTTCTTAAGAACATAAGAACATAAGAAAGGAGGAACACTGCAGCAGGCCTGTTGGCCCATACTAGGCAAGTCCTTCACATTCCAACCCACTAACAGAATATTTGTTCAACCCAATTTTCAATGCTACCCAAGAAATAAGTTTTGATAATTCTATTTACTCATGTGCAATTCCCACTCAAATCCAACCCCTCTCACTCATGAATTTATCCAACCTAAATTTGAAACTACCCAAGGTCCTTGCTTCAATAACCCTACTAGGCAGACTGTTCCACTCATCAACTACCCTATTTCCAAACCAATACTTTCCTATATCCTTTCTAAATCTAAACTTATCTAATTTAAATCCATTATTGCGGGTTCTCTCTTGGCGAGATATCCTCAAGACCTTATTAATATCCCCTTTGTTAATACCCATTTTCCACTTGTATACCTCGATCATGTCTCCCCTCATTAAGAGTCTCTTGTAAGGTACTCTATCGAAGGCCTTACTGAAATCCAAGTAAACTATATCATATTCTTTATCACTGTCTACTGCCTCAAATGTTTTATTGAAAAACGTCAGTAAATTTGTCAGGCAGGAACGACCTCTCGTGAACCCATGCTGAGATTCATTAATCAAATTATGTTCTTCAAGCACTTACAATATTATACTTACATAATTGTACGATTTCCGGGGTGTTCGTTAGCCGGGGGTCCACTGTACTCTGATAATTATACTTATGTGTACCTGTACCTAAATAAAATTACACACTGTACTGGCATGCAGGTACACATTAAAATCACTAAGAGTGTCCCTTTAGTCTTGACACCATTTTAATAATACTAATAGGTAATAATAATAACCACTCTTGGGCACATTAATGTCTAATTTTACGTTAATATAGACATTTTCATTAATCCATTAATGATATTTTCTTCCAAAATTATATTAAAAACATGATACATAGCATATAAACATGATACAACCACAGTACAATGAATTTTGCATAAGTATGAAATGTAGCCGGGCAGAGGCAAAGAATTACATTTTCTCTGGTCCAGCACCAGAGAAAATGTGTATCAATCAGCCTTTGACCGAGTAACTCCCCTTAACGCATTCAGCTTTGTTTACAATTCTCAGCATGACTTCTTCTCATCACTTCTCCCTTCGTTTAAAATGGCATCTAAAGGTAGTTGTTAGAAATTATTAAACTCGGTGAACAAGGTATGTCGATGGTAATAATATCGCTCTGGGCCACTTTAAATATCATATAGCTATGTAGACAGGTGTAGCTATGTAGCCTAGGCAGGCTACATAGCTACACCTACCAGCTACCTACACCTGACTTCCTACAAATAAATACTACTTGCCTCTCACCCTACATTAAGACTACAAATATTTTAAGGTACGTAATGAGTGTACTGTGTATGCATTCTATTGCTCTAGGGTGCTTTATATGTATATTATGTGTGGGTGGGGTGGCCATACCTCCCACACCTGACCTCTTACAATAAATACTACTCACCTCTCACCCTACATTAAGACTACAAATATTTTAAGGTACGTAATGAGTGTACTGTGTATGTATTTTACTTTTAATTGTTTTAATACCTAGTTCTATTGCTAACTTAATATATGTTAGTGTAAACTTGTCATCCAGCATTTATAAGTGGAAAAAAATGGCGTTCTTTCCGGCGATGTCCGCTTTCCACCAGTAGCCTGAAACCTAACCTGCTGCATAAGTGGGGCCCTACTGTACTGCAGTTCTACTTTTTTTTTTATCTGATAATGTTCCCTTAACATCAGGATTGAGGCAAGTAAAAATATTATTAACAGGTGGTTTGATGGTAAACAGGCAAATTAGTCTACTGATACTACCTGTAGTTCATCCCACTCCATCGCCTGGATCACTTCAGCCTACTGCTGCTAAATGCCAACGAATTTTTATGATTGTTTTTATTTATTCATTTTATACAAAATACTAGTTGGGTCATATACAGGAGCTTAGATTACTGTTTAGTATCGAAAAACTTCTCTAGGCTTAGGCTGAGGCCTCTGAGCAATGTGGGTGTGACCTAGACCTGCCTAGCATGGGTCAGTAGGCCTGCTGCAGTGCTCCTCCTTTCTTATGTTACCTTCAGCCTCCAAGACACTGGGTAAATTTTCGAGATTTACTTTGGGAAAAAAAATAGCATCTTCGACACTGTAAAATATGGTAAGTGCCGATACCTTGCTCTGGGACACAAAGTCTCGAGACCTGTGCTCTAAGAAGAATTTGCTCTTGGACATGTGTGTTCTGGAACATGTAATGGGGGACAAGGTGCTGCTGGTATCCATATAGTACAGGCTTTCTGATGGCATTTATCCCTCCAGTAATACAAGGTGTAGTTCCATATTCTGTAGTTGAAACTGAACTGCATTTTTTTATTTTAGTGTAAAATTTAGTACTCTATATATAGTTAGCCATCACACTAGGGTCTATGCATCATCCGAGCTGATTCCCTTCAGAATACTGGTGCTGGCAGGCCCTTTCGTAGATTTTCTTTGTGTCACGCTCACCTGATCCATCAGCATGAAAAATAGATGTAGATATTATGGTAGTAGGTTGGTAGACAGCAACCACCCAGGGAGGTACTACCGTCCTGCCAGGTGACTGAAACAGAAACCTGAAACTGTTTTACATGATGGTAGGATTGCTGGTGTCTTTTTTCTGTCTCCTAAACATGCTGGATAACAGATATATCTAGCTACTTCTACTTACACTTTAGGTCACACTACACAGGCATGCACATGCATATACAGTGGTACCTCGAGTTACGATATTTTTTCGTTCGAGAATGCTGTTCAAGTGCCATTACCAAACGAATTTATCCCCATAAGGAATAATGTAAAATAGACTAGTCCTTTTACACCCCCAAAAATATACTTACAAAAGCATTTAAAAAAATAAACTTACATAAAAGGGCGATTTTGGGGACCATTGTAACTCGAGGTACCACTGTATATACATACACACATCTAGGTTTTTCTTCTTTTTCTTAATAGCTCTTGTTCTTTTTATTTTCTCTATTGTCCATGGGGAAGTGGAAAAGAATCTTTCCTCCATAAGCCATGCGTGTCGTATGAGGCGACTAAAATGCCGGGAGCAATGGGCTAGTAACCCCTTCTCCTGTACACATTTACTAAAAAAGAGAAGAAAAACTTTATAAAACTGGGTTGTTTGAATGTGCGTGGATGTAGTGCGGATGATAAGAAAGAGATGATTGCTGATGTTATGAATGAAAAGAAGTTGGATGTCCTGGCCCTAAGCGAAACAAAGCTGAAGGGGGTAGGCGAGTTTCAGTGGGGAGAAATAAATGGGATTAAGTCAGGAGTATCTGAGAGAGTTAGAGCTAAGGAAGGGGTAGCAATAATGTTGAAGGATCAGTTATGGAAGGAAAAGAGGGAATATAAATGTGTAAATTCAAGGATTATGTGGATTAAAATAAGGGTCGGATGCGAAAAGTGGGTCATAATAAGCGTGTATGCACCTGGAGAAGAGAGGAGTGTAGAGGAGAGAGAGAGATTTTGGGAGATGTTAAGTGAATGTATAGGAACTTTTGAACCAAGTGAGAGAGTAATTGTGGTAGGGGACCTAAATGCTAAAGTAGGAGAAACATGTAGAGAGGGTGTGGTAGGTAAGTTTGGGGTGCCAGGTGTAAATGATAATGGGAGCCCTTTGATTGAACTTTGTATAGAAAGGGGTTTAGTTATAGGTAATACATATTTTAAGAAAAAGAGGATAAATAAGTATACAAGATATGATGTAGGGCGAAATGACAGTAGTTTGTTGGACTACTTATTGGTAGATAAAAGACTGTTGAGTAGACTTCAGGATGTACATGTTTATAGAGGGGCCACAGATATATCAGATCACTTTTTAGTTATAGCTACAGTGGGAGTAAAAGGTAGATGGGATACAAGGAAAATAGAAGCAGTAAGTAAGAGAGAGGTGAAGGTTTATTAACTAAAAGAGGAGGCAGTTAGGGTAAGATATAAACAACTATTGGAGGATAGATGGGCTAGTGAGAGTGTAGGCAATGGGGTCGAAGATGTATGGAGTAGGTTAAAGAATGTAGTGTTAGAGTGTTCAGCAGAAGTTTGTGGTTACAGGAAAGTGGGTGCGGGAGGGAAGAAGAGCGATTGGTGGAATGATGATGTAAAGAGAGTAGTAAGGGAGAAAAAGTTAGCATATGAGAGGTTTATACAAAGTAGAAGTGATGCAAGGAGGGAAGAGTATATTAAGAAAAAAGAGGTTAAGAGAGTGGTCAAGCAATGTAAAAGAGAGCAAATGAGAGAATGGGTGAGATGTTATCAACAAATTTTGTTGAAAATAAGAAAAAGTTTTGGAGTGAGATTAATAAGTTGAGGAAGCCTAGGGAACAAATGGATTTGACAGTTAAAAATAGGAGAGGAGAGTTATTAAATGGAGAGTTAGAGGTATCGGGAAGATGGAGGGAATATTTTGAGGAGTTGTTAAATGTTGATGAAGACAGGGAAGCTGTGATTTCGTGTATAGGGCAAGGAGGAATAACATCTCGTAGGAGTGAGGAAGAGCCAGTTGTGAGTGTGGGGGATGTTCATGAGGCAGTGGGTAGAATGAAAGAGGGTAAGGCAGCTGGGATTGATGGGATAAAGATAGAAATGTTAAAAGCAGGTGGGGATATAGTTTTGGAGTGGTTGGTGCTATTATTTAATAAATGTATGGAAGAGGGTAAGGTACCTAGGGATTGGCAGAGAGCATGCATAGTTCCTTTGTATAAAGGCAAAGGGGACAAAAGAGCGTGCAAAAATTATAGGGGAATAAGTCTGTTGAGTATACCTGGTAAAGTGTATGGTAGAGTTATTATTGAAAGCATTAGGAGTAAGACGGAGAGCAGGATAGCAGATGAACAAGGGGGCTTTAGGAAAGGTAGGGGGTGTGTAGACCAAGTGTTTACAGTTAAACATATAGGTGAACAGTATTTAGATAATGGTAAAGAAGTTTTTGTGGCATTTATGGATTTGGAAAAGGCGTATGATAGGGTGGATAAGGGGGCAATGTGGTAGATGTTGCAGGTGTATGGAATAGGAGGTAGGTTGCTGAAAGCAGTAAAGAGTTTTTATGAGGATAGTGAGGCTCAGGTTAGAATTTGTAGGAGAGAGGGAGATTATTTCCCAGTAAAAGTAGGCCTTAGACAAGGATGTGTGATGTCACCGTGGTTGTTCAATATATTTATAGATGGGGTTGTAAGAGAAGTGAATGCAAGAGGTGTGGGGTTAAAAGATAAAGAATCAAATACAAAGTGGGAGTTGTCACAGTTGCTTTTTGCTAATGACACTGTGCTTTTGGGAGATTCTGAAGAGAAGTTGCAGAGGTTGGTGGATGAATTTGGTAGGGTATGTTAAAGAAGAAAATTGAAAGTGAATATAGGAAAGAGTAAGGTAATGAGGATAACAAAAAGATTAGGTGATGAAAGATTGGATATCAGATTGGAGGGAGAGAGTATGGAGGAGGTGAATGTATTCAGATACAGTGGTACCTCGAGTTACGATATTTTTTCGTTCGAGAATGCTGTTCAAGTGCCATTACCAAACGAATTTATCCCTATAAGGAATAATGTAAAATAGACTAGTCCTTTTACACCCCCAAAAATATACCTACAAAAGCATTTAAAAAAATAAACTTACATAAAAGGGCGATTTTGGGGACCATCGTAACTCGAGGTACCACTGTATTTGGGAGTGGACGTGTCAGCAGATGGGTCTATGAAATAGGAAGAGGTGAATCAAAGAATTGATGAGGGGAAAAGGGTGAGTGGTGCACTTCGGAGTCTGGAGACAAATAACTTTGTCAGTCGCAGTAAAGAGGAGAATGTATGAGACTATAGTTATACCTACACTCTTATATGGGTGTGAAGCATGGGTGATGAATGTTGCAAAGAGGAGAAGGCTGGAGGCAGTGAAGATGTCATGTCTGAGGTCAATGTGTGGTGTGAATATAATGCAGAGAATTCATAGTTTGGAAATTAGGAGGAGGTGTGGGATTACCAAATCTGTTATCCAGAGGGCTGAGTAGGGGTTGTTGAGGTGGTTTGGACATGTAGAGAGAATGGAACGAAACAGAATGACTTCGAGAGTGTATAAATCTGTAGTGGAGGGAAGGCGGGGTAGGGGTCGGCCTAGGAAAGGTTGGAGGGAGGGGGTAAAGGAGGTTTTGTGTGTGAGGGCCTTGGACTTCCAGCAAGCATGCATGAGCGTGTTTGATAGGAGTGAATGGAGACAAATGGTTTTTAATACTTGACGTGCTGTTGGAGTGTGAGCAAAGTAACATTTATGAAGGGATTCAGAGAAACCGGCAGGCCGGACTTGAGTCCTGGAGATGGGAAGTACAGTGTCTGCACTCTGAAGGAGGGGTGTTAATGTTGCAGTTTTATAACTGTAGTGTAAAGCACCCCTCTGGCAAGACAGTAATGGAGTGAATGATGATGATTTTTCTTTTTTCAGGCCACCCTGCCTTGGTGGGAATCGGCCGATGTGTTAATAAAAAAAAAAAAAATAAGTATAGTTGAGTATTTAAGCTATGAAATTTGAACATAATTTGAACATAACAATTTTGAAACATAATAGTTTTACAATTTTGAAGCATTACAGTTTCATAATATGTCAATATAATAATTTATTATATGTAGTAATGCAATTTATTAAATCAGATCAAACAAATCAGATCAATTATTTGTGTTGCAATAACAGTTTATATGGTCATTAGATGAGTTACAAGGAATACAAGAGTACATGAGAATGGATTTCTTTATTTGTTAATGCTGTAGAAACAAAGTTAGATTAGGTTGCATTAATTATAACAGGTTTATTCATTTATGAGATATAAGTTTCAACATTTGCACTAGATTAAGTTTGAGAAATTATTGTTCTTTGAGCAATTATGTAAGGGGTTTTGAGGCTAGGGGAGTAACACAGTGAATAATGTTATTTTGAGGCAGTGGAAAGTGATTCATTAACTTTGTAGGTAATGTTAAGTATTATGTATTTAGTTTTGGGTGAGTAGGTGGTTTTTTAGCAGAGTTTTGAATTGATGTGCAGACAGGGTTTCTTTGGTAATCATAGGTAATGAATTCCAAATTTTTGGCCCTCTAATGTGCATTGCGTTTTTGCATAGTGTGAGGTGGACGCGGGGAACATCGAAGAGTGATCTATGCCTTGTGTTATGTTCATGTGTCCTGTTAAGGTTGGTAAGGAGAATTTTGAGTGGTGGGTTAATATTTGAGTTTAGTGTTCTATGTATGTAATAGGCACTGTAAAAAGTATGGATGTCTTGTATGGTGAGTAAGTTTATACTTTTGAATATTGGTGGAGTATGTTGTTTGGAGTTGGAATTTGTTATCATCCTGCCTGCAGCCTTTTGTTGTGTTATTAATGGTCTGAGATGATTTATTGTTGTTGAGCCCCATGTGCAGATTACATAGGTGAGATAGGGGTAAATGAGTGAGTGATACAGGGAAAGGAGAGCTGGTTGTGGAACGTAGTACCTTATCTTGTATAGTATTCCTACAGTCTTGGAAATTTGTTGTATATGTGTCTGAAATTTGAGGCCACTGTCAAGTTGGATTCCTAAGAATTTTCCCTCTGTGAGTTTTGTGACAAGTGATCCGTTTATCATTATGTTAAGTGGAACATTTGTAGCTCTGTTCCCAAACTGAATGAAATAGGTTTTATCAACATTGAGAGTAAGCTTGTTAGTCATCATCCAGGTAGATATTTTCTGTAATTCAGCATTTACATTGTTGGCTAGTTTGACTGGGCATGGGTGAGAGAAGACGTATGTAATGTCATCTGCAAATAGTATGGGTTTGAGTAGTTGAGATGCATTTGGTAGGTTGTTTATGTATATGAGAAAGAGAAGTCGGCCAAGAACACTTCCCTGCAGGACACCAACTGTAATTGTTTGTGTGGAAGAGTTAGCTCCATTTGTGTACACATATTGGGTTCTGTCGCTAAGGTATGACTTAGGTAGTTGAGGGAGTGCTCTCTTATACCATAGTGTGATAATTTTAAGTGTAACAGATCATGGTCAACTGTATCAAAAGCTTTATGTAAATCAATGAAGATTCCCAGTGGGATTTCTTTTTTCTCGAGAGCGGTGTATGTTATTTCTAGCATGTGTATAATAGCATCATTTGTGTTTTTATTAGGCCTGAAACCAAACTGATAGGGGTTTAGTATGTTGTGGGAGATGAGGTAGTAATAGATTTGCCTATGAATTAATTTTTCAAAGATTTTGGAGAGAAGGGTAAGTTAGATATTGGCCTATAGTTATTCAGGTCTGTTTGATCTCCTCCTTTATGTATGGAGGTAACCTCGCTATTTTGAGTATTGATGGGAAGGTGGAGGATTCAGTAGATTTGTTAAAGAGTGTTGCAGTAATTGGTGATAGTACTTGAGAAGCTTTTTTGCATATAAAAGGTGGTAAGTTATTTAAATCTCCTGCCTTGTTTTTAGTCTGATTTATTTAATGGAATGCTGAAATGTGGGTTTGGGGTTAAAAATGTTGTGGGTGCATTTGGAGAAATACACAGTTGCTCTGCATGATGTTCATAAGGAAGAAAGATCGTATCGTCTATCAGCGTACCCTAAGCGTATCCTTTCAGCTTGGCACCTATGTGTTGACTGGGCCCTACCCTGTGGGGAAGCCAGGGTTTGAAACTAAAAGTCAATTTCAGTGACTTTTACATTCCGAAGCCATGATACTGCGTCCATAGCAACCTATGTAAAAATTCAATGCACATAAAGGGCCCCAGATTCTGGAACTCATTACCAGAAAATACAAAAATAACCTTGTCTGAGAATCATTTTAAGACTATACTCAAAAACCACCTACTCACCCTTACCTAAATACTCATACTCAAAAAATACTCATTGTTATTTCTCCTATAAGATAATTCCATTTTTATTATTATTATGTATGATAATATTACTTTAAAAAATGCTCAGTATTTTTTTCCTATAAGATAATCTCAAT
Source organism: Cherax destructor (assembly GCA_009830355.1). Classification (NCBI taxonomy): domain Eukaryota; kingdom Metazoa; phylum Arthropoda; class Malacostraca; order Decapoda; family Parastacidae; genus Cherax; species Cherax destructor. Next base: position 13,077 of record WNWK01043609.1, read on the forward strand.
TTGTACTATTATAACATTGTAATATTACCACCTACTCACCATAAACTAAATATGCATTCTGTAAATTACTTTAAAAAAATACTCAATGTCATTTTCCCAAAAATAATTTCAATTTTTACTAAACACTTGCTGCAATGTAGTGTCACCATATTATAATTTTGCCAAATGAAATATCATCATATTGTAATCTGCCCAATGTTTAAGCAAATCAAATTCCCATCAATCTATCAAATATTATGTACATAGTCCATAAGTTTTTAGATTAAGCTGCCCATTATGCCCTGGCATGTCAGTGGCTCTCCTTGCACTTCTATGTAAATCTCTATGTAAAATTGCATGAAATAAATAAATTATATTATTATTATTATTATTATTATTATTATTATTATTATCATTATTATCATTATTTGTTGTGCAGGCTATTCATGCTTCTTTGCTTCAGGTGCTAGATTTGAAGATGGTTGCTATTTCATGCAAATTCGTGTCACTGGTACACATGCCATGACACAGTACTTAAGAGTTAAATGTAGCCCAGTCTCTATGATAATGTAGTTTGTAATGAACAACATTAATTTCTTTTTGTTAATTCTCCCTAGGTATTGCTCAGAACCCGTGTAAATTATACATGAGTGCTCCATCGCATGCCTGGAACTATTGAGGGTCAGCTCTATGTGTATCCCTCCCAGAGATGGTGTTGTAGAAAACGATCCTACATGGCACTCGCTCATCAGGTATATATAGTATGTGTGCAGCATCATGCATCAGCATTGATGATGCTACAAGCACTTTACATTATTTATGTTATATAAGATTCACTGTTGTTACTGAGATTTGCCATAACTTCTAAGGCTCATTTGTGTTAATACATTAATTATCAGCAGTATTTTTGCCTACAATTATTTATTTAATTATTTTTAATTAATTTTCATGTTACACTATGTTCACTTTTGAGAATCTATTTCGTTAACTTTTCAGTTCAAAAATATGTTGTAAATGAGAGTGTATTCCTGCAGTACTATTCTGTATTTACCTATATGTACATGTGTGGATGGAATTTACATGTATGCTTTATAATGGTCAAAAATTCATTGAAGACAGTTGGGGCATTATCATTTTAACCTGTAAAAATAAGTACAGTGGACCTCGGTTAACGAAATTAATCCAGTCCAGGAGCATTACTTAATCTGAATCTTTCAGAATCTGAAACCTTATTTCCCATAAGAAATAATGTAAATACAATTAATTGCTCTAAAAAAATAATCACTCAAAAAAAAAAATAACATTTACTTACCATTATTGAAGAGACTTGCAGGCATCTGGAAGATATAGATGATGACTGGAGCAGGGTGTTAGTGGTTGGAAGGAAATCCCTCCAAAAGGACTTCAGGTAACAAGTCCTCTCTGGGGTTACTTCCCTTCTTGGTCTTTTAATGCCACTAGGACCAGCTTAGAGTCACTAGACCCTGCCTGGTGAAGTAACTGTCCAGAGTCCTCTGTTTCTGGCTGACTCTTCAACACTTTTCTGAGTACAACATGGCTTGTCACTGAAGTGGTTGCACAGAAGGCTCATTTCAGCTTGCTCAGGGTGGTATCTTTCAACAAATGTCTGCAACTCATTCCACTTTGTACACATCTCCTCAGCTGTGGTCTGTTGCTGTCCAGATGAAACCTTGCAGCTCTTCAGTTATTAGCTCTACCCTGTGCTCCTCCACCAATTCTTCCACATCCTCACCACTCACCTCCAACCCCAGGCTGTCTCCCAATTCCACAATATCTTCCACAACATGTTCCACAACAGGCACAGGTCGTCAGGGTCAGGGTCAGGTCAGCCTCAAATCCTTCAAAATTCCTCTCTTGGACACAATCCAGCCACAGTGGTCTCCAAGCAGAGTTCAGAGTCCTGAAGTCACTTCCTCCAAGCCTTACCTATAAGGCCTATGCAATGCACGATATTGAGGTGTTCTTTCCAGAACCTCTTAGGGTCAATTCAGAGTCATTGGTCATATAGCACCTCTGAAACAGTGCTTTGGTGTACAGTTTCTTGAAGTTGAAATGACCTGCTGGTCCATGGCTGGATGAGGAGTTGTGTTAGGAGGGCAAGAACTTCACTCTGATGAAATTTATGTTGTCAGGCAACAACTCTTGCAAGTTGTGAGGATGAGCAGGAGCATTGTCCAGTACCAGGAGGCACTTGAGTGGCAATTCTTTTCAGGAGGTATTTCTTCACACTAGGGCCAAACACTCCAGTCATCCATTCCTTGAAAATTCCGTAGTGACCCTGCCTTGGTGTTAGCTTTCCAATGCACACACAATTTATTCTTGTCAAACGTTTTCTAACTTGTTGGGGAATG
>WNWK01043610.1:0-15426 GCA_009830355.1 Cherax destructor
TTTTCTATCACAGAGTGGTCGGAAGGGGAATGTTGGGAATCGAGTAGGGAGCAGGTATTTAATAGTTTTAAGAAGAGGTGTTTTTTTTTTTAATCCTCCAATAGGGAGGGTATCAGCCCTTTCTGCCCTTCTGCCCTTGGCCCAGCCCTTAGAAAAGGCCCAGACAGCGTGTCTGGCTTTGGTCAGTTTAATTGGTAACAGATGAAGAACTAGGAGTCACATAGTCGTTGACCAGAGTTGCAAGGAGTGTGGTGATAGACATTTGATATAAATGTGACTCTTTGCCATTACAGGAAAGTTAAAAGAAACTGTTGTATCAGTTTCTACATTGACTTTACAATCATGTGCTTCAGTGATCGAAATATTTAGAGAACATAAGCATTTGAATTGGAAATTGTTGCAGTGTTTTGCCAGTGTTGAAATTGAGCTGAGGTCAGCGAAACCGGGCAAACCAAGCTGCGGGCGCAGGAGGGCAGTAAGTTGAACTCAGCAACGAAAGAGAAGGGAGATGCGGCACGAGGATTTACCTAACAAAGGGACCTTCGTCATGCATCTTCGATTTCCTATTCAATCTCCACTAACGTTGGTAAATTGGATAAGAACTCTGTTCCAGCGCATTTAGTGATAATCATAAAATTGCGGTATATTCAGAAGTGTGCGCAGCTTCTTATTACTGCAAAACAACTAAATTGTTGAATGTAAAGAGACAGTTATGAGTTTGCTTCGTCTAACGAGGCAGTGACTCTTCAGCAGCGTTCTTCAATCAAGACAGCGATCTCCGGGTGTGAATTAAGGGTCCGATACAAATACCCAGGTAAGTCTGCTTAAACCTAGATGTAAACCTACTGCGCAGTTAGGAAGGTATAATTTGTTTAGGCAGATTTATCATTCACCCAGTGATACACGGGCGATACCCCCAAAACACGTGAGTGTCCATCTCAGTCTTTATTTAATGACTGACGATATGGCATAACCTCTTTGAGGTAATAATATAATACTCATGTGTGCATTTATTCTACTATACAGCTCAGAGGGAATGTGACCATAGCATCAACCAACGACTTTTGAGATGGCTGTGGAGTCATGGATGCATCAACAAGCTAAGTAGCTTAATTACAGTCCACATAACTTGTCCATTCCCCACAAGTTGGCTTTAGAAATATCAGCCGTGTAGGCATATGGATTTATGCGAAATTTCATAAGCATGTCTCCAAGCTTCTCAGTTAGTGAGGTCCGGTCATCAGACTTGCTACTTCTTTTTGCACTTGCACTTGCAATTGTATACAACACGTAGTGGAATTGTTTCAGAATTTTGCTGACTCCATGGTGTGGTAGATAATGAGCATGTGTCTTCAACTTATCTTTGACTATTTCTTCAATTAATTTATTGTCTAACTGTTCTTGTATGATATTATCATAGACAGTCAGCAGCTCTAGATTCTTCCTGAGCTCATGTATTTGTGTTTCATTTGTCTGAAAGTCATGCGATAATTGCTAGGTAGATGTGGTGGATTTAATTTCCATGGTAACCTAATCCAAAACTGTCCATCTTCATATTTGACAGTGTCCAAATATTGGTTATAAGTCTCAGACTCTTGTGGGCTTGGTTTATTTACATCAATACCCATCGCATCTAAATCCACAACTTATCAACTGGTGCATTCATTTCTTCCAATAATGATATTTTTTGCTGTGGTACATGATCAGTAGTTATTATTGTAACTAGTACATTTTCTACTGAATCAATATCAGCTTCTTTCCCCTTTGAGAGGAATTGGACCACATATCACATGGCTTCCAGCTGTTTTCAGCAAGTGAACATCATGTTTACTTACTACATTTTCCACAAAACAGTGATAGTAATCACTTTCGATTATTAAATCAATTGGACTAATTGTGTCCGTCTGTATGTCAGGACAGGCTAACTTGACCTTGGCTGCCTTCAGAGTTGCAACTATATCTCTTAATCCCCGGATCTTCACTGACTTAGGCAAATCATCGACTCCCACAGCTTCTACTGTCTTTTTCCTGCTTCCTTGACCATCAGTGAATCTGGCTAGGTCATATTTCTGCTTACAGAACTTTGGAAAAATCAGCTATATCTAACTGTATTTTGGCATGGGGTTATTTATTCAGTTTTTGCAACACTGTTCGTCTTATGAAAGACCTTTGTGAGCCTTGATCAAATAGTGTTAGCACATTGGTTTTGTGTAATTTATTGGATAACTCTACTCGAGCTATTGGGAGAGCAGTTGATTTAGACTTATCTCTCACGCTGTTTGTTGACTTCCTGACTCCGAGGAAGTTGATTGTTCAACATAAGTGCTTGGGCATAATGCAGCATGATGCATACCCATGCATTTGAAACACTTCTTCAGTGAGCATTTACCTCCCTTATGTTCACCTAAACACTTAGTGCACCTTTTCAGCTGTTGAGCACGTTGTTTCTACGCCTCATTTGTTGTGTATTGAATGCAATACTGTGCCCAATGTGTTTCATCACAAAGTACACATTTTGGAGTACGTTTATGTGTGACAGTCTGTTTACTGTCTATTGTGTTCACAGCTTGATAAGTGCCTACACGGGATTTCCCATTATGTGGTTTAGTGAGAGGTATACTCTTTTGTACTGAGTTGAAGGTTTATTATCCACAACAGGATTGGTGGATTTCTTATCTTGTCTCGTTGCTTGCATGCATGAGACTATTGTTTGTAAACCATTGCTAATTTCTTCACAAGTGAAATAGTGTTTATTGAACATAATATTTAAACGTTCAATGGTTTGTGGTGACATTATATTAGATCATATTTAACTCCTAGATTTCTGAGACTATTGTCTAATGTGATCCTAAATGACTGTAAGTCTGAAAGACAATGTTTGGGTGGTTTCAAGCTTGATATTATGACTGTGTCGTGCCGATTAGGTAAAACTGGTCAATTAGCATGAACTCATCTAAAATTAAGTCATTTCTAAAATTGTACCAAGAGAAAATTTGAAAACCTACCTAACCTTATTACAACAAGCACAATTTAATTTAGCCTAACCCAACTAAATATATTTTAGATACGTTAACAATAATTTTATAATAAACAAACACAATGAAATATATTTGTTTCGTTAGGTTCAGAATGTTTTTTTGCGAAATTATTGCATACACAAATTTTAGCTTGTCTTATATGGCAAGATGAGCGTTGCTATTTAAGCCAAAATCGCAAATTTTACCTAATAGGCACGACAACTGCATGTCTAACCCTGGCTTTGTCAGCATCAAGAAAATTATCTGCTAAGACACGTAAGGCTAGAGCATAATTGACTTTGACCACCGGAAATGATTTAATCAGTTCATATGGTTCTCCTTTCGCGAGATATATGAGATAATTGAACTTAGCTATCTCATGTATATCAGTACGTGAATTCACTAAAGAATGAAACCCACTATTAAACTCTTCATAATTGTTGCCTCCAGATATAGGCATAGCCTGGGTTGGCAGTTGAGGTAGTTGAACACCAGGTGTGGCAGGTGTTGGGACAGGTGTCTGACATCTAGTTACAGTAGGTCTCTGTGACAAAGTTTTGCGGCGGGTAGCCTGTATCCAAGACACTTTTAATTTCTTCCTCTGATGGGTTGCAATCTAAAAATTCACTTTCATAAATCTCATAATCTGAATTAATGATTTTCAGACGTTTGTTAAGTAATTCAGATTTTATTTCCAACTCATCATAGTCTATATTTGTGTCTTGGGTTAAACCTATACAGACTGAAATTAATTGTTCTAATTGGGTAATTTTCGTCTGTAAGGATTTTAATTTTGTGATTAATGACATTTTTGATAGAATAATGACTAGCAACACAGAGTGTTTAAAACTCAGCCAACAGCTTGAGTTTGTTTTGAATGTGTCAGGGAATTACTGAACTAGTAGCCGTGACATGAAGGTCAGTGGCCTTGGAGGATGCATATGGACGAACCTGAATTGCTGTCTCAGCTAAAACAGTGTGTCACAGTACTGACGTCACTTCACACATTAATAACTATATAAATGCATAAATGTATATCACACATATATATTCAATGTTTATATACTTATATATACATCAAATGATAATATGAAAGTTTAAACTAAATATAACTTCCTATATTATATAAGAGACAAACATAATACACAGTTTTTTCTCTTAATTTGTCTATAAACATTATAAACACTTGTGTGTATATATACACTATATGTATATACACATTCAGAGACCAGCTGTGTGCCAGTCTGCTTCTGTCACCATTTCTGCTGGCGAGTGGAGCTTTATGGGTGAGTCGTACCCCCAGTGGGTACTGTCCACCAACTATAGGTGACCCGACTACTGCTTTTTTTGACTTGCGCTGCCTGTCCATGCTCTTTGAATGAGAGTAGGGACTCATATATTCTAGTTTCTTTTTTAAAAACACTAGTTTTACAGCTTTCTCGAAGGACCTTGGATCGTAGACACTTATACACTGGAGTATAAGTCTTTAGACCATTATGTGTCCACTTTACCCGGTTCGAATACGACCAACTTGTGGGGGAATGGTACAAGTTATGTGGACTGTACTTAAGCTACGTAGCTTGTTAATGCATCCATGACTCCCAAGCCATCTCACAAGTCGTTCGTTGATGCATATGGTCACATTCCCCTCTGGGCTGTATGGTAGAATAAATGCACACATGAGTATTATATCGTTGCCCCAAAGGAGTGTATGCCATATCGCCAGTCATTAAATAAAAACTGAGATGGACACTCACGTGTTTTGGGGTATCGCCCGTCTATCACCAGGTGAATGATAAATCTGCCTAAAACAAATTATGCCTTCCTAACTGCGCAGTAGGTTTACATCTAGGTTTAAGCAGACTTACCTGGGTATTTGTATCGGACCCTTAATTCACACCCAGAGATCGCTGTCTTGATTGAAGAACGCTGCTGAAGAGTCACTGTCTTGTTAGACGAAGCAAACTCATAACTGTCTCTTTACGTTCAACAATTTCAGTCTTTTTGCAGTAATAAGAAGCTGCACACACTTCTGAATATACCACAATTTTATGATTATAACTAAACACGCTGGAACAGAGTTCTTATCCGATTTCCCGACGTTAGTGGAGATTGAATGGGAGATCGAAGACGCACGACGAAGGTCCCTTTGTTAGGTTAAATCCCGCACCGCATCTCCCTTCTCTTTCGTTGCTGAGTTCAATCTACTGCCCTCCTGCGCCCTGCAGCTTGGTTTGCCCGGTTTCGCTGACCTCAGCTCAATTTCAACACTTGCAAAACACTGCAACAATTTGCAAATCAAATGCTTGAGTTCTCTAAATATTTTGATCACTGAAGCACATGACTGTAAAGTCAAGTGTAGAAACTGATACAACAGTTTCCTTTAACTTTCCTGTTATAGCAAAGAGTCACATTTATATCAAATGTCTATCACTCACACTCCTTGCAACTCTGGTCAAGGACTACGTGACTCCTGGCTCTTCATCTGTTACCAAGAAGCCAAACATGCTCTCTGGCCCTTTTCTAAGGGCCGGGCCCCTAAGGGGAGAAGGGGCAGAAAGGGCTGATACCCCCTCTCTTGGAGAATTTTCTCCACAAGATATGATAAAGCTCATGGTGCAGGTAGAGTGACCCAGTAGTGGCCAGTGAAGAGGCGGGAGCCAGAAGCTAGGACTCGACCCCTGCAACCACAACTAGGTGAGTACAACTATGTGAGTACATTATATATCATACATATAAATTTCACTGCTAATGTATATATGAAAGCTTAAACTTAATATACTTCCTTAAAATATGTAAGAGAATTTATATCTATAAACTATAAACACTGTGTATATATACACATTCAGACAAACTGAACGTCTTTGGTTTGTTGATGCTGTGTAAGTTGAGAGTGAAGCGAGAGTGGATGAGCTGTGCTGGGCGAGTGTCTCCCATTTTCTATTATCTAGCAAGGCAGATGCCTCTCACTCACCATTTTCTTTTATTTACTTGCCTTTTCGAAGAACCTTAGGTTCTTAACTAATTGTACATTGTAGTACAAATTTTTGGACCATTATGTGGCCACTATCAGGTTCAAGCATGACCATATTGTAAGGAATTGGATTAAAAATAAGGATATAAATGAACTGTACTAAGTTACTTAGCTCACTGACAGCTCCACGGCTTCACAGTCATCCCCAAAGACATTTTTGAGGAGTTGTCACTCCAACCCTTAGGGCTCTCAGAAAATTAAAATTGTAAGTATAATTGCCCCTGTGGAACATGTCAATATATCATTCAGTAACTGAATACTGAATAATGAATAAAGGGTTAATATGGTAACACCAAATAAGGCATGAACTAGTGTCTTTCAATCTTTGTCCTTTCACAGTAATGCCACTTCATTGTAATTGTTCTGCTTTGAATGTTGAGATTGTCTTTGATGTATAGAAACATGTGATTCACTAGTCTTTTCGGGTAGCGGGAAACACAAGTTCCCTGCACCAGTTCTTAACACAATCTGCCCTGTGGCAGCGTGCCCTCTCTGCACTTGCTTCCTTTCCCACAAGGAATCAGTTGATTGCAGCATTATTTCCCTTCTTTGCTACACACTGCAACAACAGTTAACGTAAAATGCTTGATTTCTTGTTGTCTGGACATAGACGATAGTTTATGATAGCCTTAACATGTAAAATTTTCCTACTACGGTTAGAGAGTCATTTTCCTCAATTCTCTGTCACTCGTATTACACTAATACTACTCCTCAGAGGTGGCGTACACGTGACCACGTTCTACTCTGGTATGAACATGTGTTACAAATTAAACTGTTGATCAGAAGCAAGAGAGGCTATCAGTCCCCTGGAGGGCTGAGTCCCTCAGGGGGCTAAAAGGGGCTGTTACCTCCCCTTTCTGGAGAAATTCTCTCCATATATTTTATGCTAATACTCTTTTATTAAATATCTACTAATCTTTAACTATGTTTATTTTCTGTAATTTGCCTGTTATATGTAACTTACCCTAGCTTATCAGTATTTTTGCTATCCTATACAACTTTTTATTTTCCTCTGTTTTATATTCATACTAGCCTATGTTTCACGTTTTATTTGGCGCATTTGCCATATTTTCACAGATATGTTCATTCTTTTGCGTCTTATAATTGTGTTAAGTTATATTGGGTGTTAACTGTATTTCAGCTAATGTCTTTCTTTTTTTTTGTAGAATCTTAAAGTTGATAAGGGAATTATTTGTTATTGTTTTGATGAATGTGAAGTATTGTCTTGTTCTGGCTTGTGTGTTTTGTGACATTATTAACAACCAGGTAACCCCCCAAAAAAAAAAAAAAAAAAAAAGATGATGCCTAAGATTTAGTAGAAGCTTACAGGTTGGCCAAACGAGACACCCCTGAAGAGATGCCTAAGAGTAAGCAGAATCAACTAGAGATGCTGAGGAAAGGAGATAGTTGCTACAGACGTTGAAAACCTGGAGGATCAGATCAAGCTTTTAATCTGGGATATGGAAGATCTCAGTAGCAGCCTGAAGAAGGAATGTAAAAGGCATTTAAGTCAAAGGGGGTAACCCCAGACAGTATGGTAAAGCAAAGGAGTTCCTTGGGAACTGTGATGGATGGTAGTTCTGGTATTAGGAAGCATGTTCTACAATAATATTGGGGATGATCCTAAAAATAATCTATATATATTTGCTGCTGGTAATTTTGTTTTTTCTTTGGTGTTAACAATTTCAGATTCCCTTGTTATGTGTTTATTAAATTATAAGTGGTTTTATTTGGGTATGTTTTATTTCTCCCTTTGAGCCATGTATGTAAGGTCCATTTGTCAGAGGTTATATTGAATAAAATATTGAGATAATTTTTTGGGGGGAGAGTCAAGCCCCTGATAAGGTGGCTTGACTGCTCAATTTTAGAAGAAGCTACCTTAAGAACCAGTACTTATCATCATAATAAAATATAATATAATAATAATATTTTTATTTCATTGCAAGTTTACAACGAGATTTTCTAATTACAGTTATGAATTGAAGTGCAAAGAGCCACTATCGTGCCATGGCATTATGGCCAGACTAAATCTAATGGCTTATAGACTATTTAATACTAGAGAAATTGGTTAAGTTTGTTATAGTTTAACATTAGCTTATGCTTAAGGAAGATAATAAGTTTACTCAAATTACAATCTGAGGATATTAATTGTGACAAGTTGAAAGTGTTTTGTAGGATGAATTATATCAACAGCAAATAATGAAATTATATTATGGAAAAATAATACTGAGCGTTGTTGAAAGTAGTTTACAGTAGTTGAGGGTGAGTAGGTGGTTTTTGAGAAGAGTCTTAAATTGATGTTCAGACTAGGTTATTTTAGTATTTGCTGGTAATGGATTCCAATTTTTAAAAAGGAGACAGAAAAGAGGCACTAAACTATAGACCGGTGTCACTTACATGTATAGTGTGCAAAGTCCTGGAGAAAATCATCAGGAAAAGAATGGTGGAACACCTTGAGCTGAACAGGATAATAAACACCAGACAGCACGGATTCCGGGAAGGCAAATCCTGTGTAACAAACCTCCTAGAGTTCTATGATAAAGTAACATAGGTAAGGCAGGAGAGAGAAGGGTGGGTTGATTGCATTTTCCTGGACTGCAGGAAGGCCTTCGACACAGTTCCTCACATGAGATTAGTAAAGAAATTGGAAGAACAAGCAGGTATAACAGGAAGGGCACTGGAATGGATCAGGAGGAATACCTCAAAGGAGGCAACAACGGGTCATGGTGCGTGGTGAGGTATCACAGTGGGCGCCTGTGACGAGCGGTGTACCGCAGGGGTCAGTCCTAGGACCAGTGTTATTCCTGGTATATGTAAATGACATGACGGACGGGATAGACTCCGAAGTGTCTCTATTCGCGGATGATGTGAACATAATGAGGAGAATCACATCGGAAGAGGACCAGGCAGGGCTGCAAACAGACCTAGACAAGCTCGACATCTGGTCTAGCAATTGGCTTCTTGAATTCAATCCCTCCAAATGCAAAGTCATGAGGATCGGAGAAGGGCAAAGAAGACCGCTGACAGAGTACAAGCTAGGCGGACAAAGGCTACAAACCTCGGCAAAGGAGAAAGACCTTGGAGTGAGTATAACGCCAAGCACGTCTCCGGAGGCACACATCAACCAGATAACTGCGGCAGCATATGGGCGACTGGCAAACCTAAGATTAGCGTTCCGTTACCTTAACAAGGAATCGTTCAAGACACTGTATACCGTGTACGTCAGGCCCATACTAGAATATGCAGCACCAGTCTGGAACCCACACCTGGTCAAGCACGTAAAGAAACTAGAGAAAGTGCAAAGGTTTGCGACAAGGTTAGTTCCACAACTCAGGGGTCTGTCTTATGAAGAAAGATTGAGGGAAATAGGACTAACAACACTGGAGGAAAGAAGGGTCAGAGGAGACATGATAACGACATACAAAATACTGCGGGGAATTGACAAGGTAGATAGTGACAGGATGTTTCAGAGAGGGAACACAGAAACAAGGGGACACAACTGGAAGCTGAAGACTCAGATGAGTCAAAGGGATGTCAGGAAGCATTTCTTCAGCCACAGAGTAGTCAGGAAGTGGAATAGTCTAGAGAAACATAAAGTGGAGGCAGGAACCATACATAGTTTTAAGACAAGGTATGATAAAGCTCATGGAGCAGGGAGAGCAGAGACCCAGTAGCAGACAGCGAAGAGGCGGGGCCAGGAGCTGAGTCTCGACCCCTGCAACCACAATTAGGTGAGTACAATTAGGTGAGTACACGGGGTATATCAAAAAGTGATCTGTGTTTTGTGTTATGGTCATAGGTCCTGTTAAAGTTGGTGAGGAGAATTTTAAGTGAAGGGTTTATATTTGAGTGTAGAGTTCTATGTATGTAGTAGGCACAAGACTAAGTGTGAATGTTCTTTATGGTGAGTAGTTTTAGACTTTTGAATATTGGTGGAGTGTGCTGTCTAGAATGGGATTTTGTTATCATTCTGACTGCAGCCTTTGCTGGGTTATGAATGGTCTAAGGTGATTTAATGTTGTTGATCCCCATGCACAAATTCCATAGGTGAGATAAGGGTAGATGAGTGAATGATACAGTACAAGGAGAGCTGAATGAGGCACATAGTAGCGTATATTTGATAGTATGCCTACTGTTTTGAGATTTTCTTGGAAATTTGTTGTATGTGTGTTTGGAATTTGAGGCTACTGTCAAGGTGGATTCCTAGGAATTTTCCCTCTGTGAGTCTTGTGATGGGTGATCCATTGAGCGTTATGTTAAGTGGAACATTTGTAGCTCTGTTTCCAAACTGAATGAAATAGGTTTTGTCAGTATTGAGAGTAAGCTTATTAGTCGTCATCCATGTAGATATTTTTTTTTGTAATTCAGCATTAACATTGTTGGCTAGTATGACTGGGTTTGGGTGAAAGAAGACATATGTAGTGTCATCTGCAAATAATATGGGTTTGAGTAGTTGTGATGCATTCGGTAGGTCATTGATGTAAATGAGGAAGAGGAGTGGTACTAGGACACTTCCTTGTGGGACACCGAATGTAATTTGTTGTGAGGAAGAGTTAGCTCCATTTGTGTACACTATTGGCTTCTGTTACTTAGGTATGACTTTAGGTCATTGAGTGAGTGCCCTCTTATACCATAATGTTCTAATTTTGTGAACAGTAAATCATGGTCAACTGTATCAAAAGCTTTACGTAAATCAATGAAGATTCCCAGTGGGACCTCTTTCTTCTCAAGAGCGGTGTATATTAGCTCTAGCATGAGTATAATAGCATCATTTGTGTTTTTTTAGTCCTGAATCCAAACTGACAGGGGTTGAGAACAGAGGTAAGTTAGATATTGGTCGTCTGCTTGATCACCTCCCTCGTGGATCGGGGTGACCCTCGCTATTTTGAGGATTGGTTGGAAGGTTGAGGATTCAATGGATTTGTTGAAGAGTGTTACAATAATTGGAGACAATACCTGATAAGTTTTTTTGTACATAAAAGGTGGTAAGCTGTTTATGTTTCTTGCCTTGTTTTTAAGGGTTTTGATGAACAGTGCGACTTCCATTGGGTTGGTTGGAGCTAAGAATAGTGTATTCGGGTAGGTGTTGGTGAGTTAGTCTGATGGACGGGTGTTTGAGCTTGGGATCTTACTTGCTAGATACTTTCCTATGGTGGAGAAACAAACATTAAGTCTTATAACTATCCTGTATTATTTCTCACTGGGTTTTCTCTGAAGAAGGGGTTCTAGGAGATAATTACTGTTGTATTGAAACACACTGGTGGATGGTAACTGTGTATTGACTTTGTCAGTGATGAGGGAAATTCCCAGCCTAACCTGTCAGCCTTGAAGCGGTCCTTGGGCTGGCATCTCACATGAGGGACTCATGACGTCACAGGTTGAAAGGGAGCCTAACTATAATATGCTGGTACTATGATATACTACACAAGTATATTATATATGGTTCAGTACATACATTACTGACAGCTCAGTCATGTTACAAATTGCGTCTCGACATAGAATACAACTCTATGGGCTGATCAGGCAGGTGGCTCTGGGCTGATTCTATACAATAGGAAACACATATATAACATAGAACTAATCACCGAATTGATAATAGGATTTAATCGACTGAATGGATACTTATATAATGGATCTTACTGTAATGGATTACAAATTATAGTATATGTACAAAGGATAAAATTGATCGATCGATCTGTATTCATGCACTCTACGGGTTCTGAGGAAGAATATATTTACAAAGAAGAAAGTTTTAACAGAAAGGATAGACCTGGCGTGCACAAGTCATACTGTTAAATCCCAGAATTCGAAGGGAACGTGAACACACACACTACAAAAAAAAATTCTGCATACTGATCATCTGATAACAAATCACACAGTCAACAATTTCTTTTAACTGAATCATCTAACTATACAGGCTATGTACATTTAACCCCAACTCTGCTAGGGTAAGGTTTTAATATGCAGAATGGCTATCATCTCTGGGTGGATCAAATTATTTTGCTATTGACAACACATCCCTAGGTTGAGGAGCTTCTAAATGGGTATTTTCAAAAGAAACTAGAGGATTTCTCAATACTTGTTGTGTATGCAAGGAGTAATGACATTCAGGCTGTTCCTCTGGCTGATTACTAGAAGTAGAGGGTACAGGGTCTGACGGATTGTCATTGTCAGTCACAACAGTCTGGTTGTCAGGGACCTCGTCTTTATCACATACTAACTTCATATGGTCCAAATTCGAGTCTTTACATTTACCAGTACTTAATTCTCTAACTTTATACTTATTGCCGTTGATATGTTCGACTACTCGACAAGGACCGATAAACTTTTTGTCAAGCTTAGGATGTTTTGTTAAAGTTAGTCAGCATCACTCTCGAACCTACTTTAATTTTGGTCAGTTTTGCACGAGCATTAGTAACACTTGTAAATTCTGCTGTTGATTTATGAAGTGTTTCACGGATTATTCTGAAAACACTTTGAGCTTGGCTGGTACGAGTTGCTGTGAAATCATCAGTTATAAGTTGGTTTCGGAATCAAATATAACAACTCATCAGGCAAACATTTATCGACACCGTGCAATGCATAATGTGGAGTGTCACATATTGAAGCATTATAAGCAGAATTTATTGCACACTGAATATCTGGTATAACTTCATCCCAGGTTGCACTATTGGGATTGACAGTAGCTCTCAAGACATCAAGTACTTTCTTATTGGTTCTTTCTGCTAAACCATTACTTGCAGGATGGTGAGGATCAATGGTTGATTTAGTGATCTTATACAAAGCATACAATTTTTTTTTTTTTTTTTTTTTACAAACGATTGGGTTTAGTTCTGACTCTTTTCTTCCATCTCCAATTAAAACTAACTCACAATATCTGGAAATGATCTACCATCACACACAGAAATTTTGCCTTGCAGTGTGCTTTTGAAAATTAGTTAACAAATATACCAACTCTTTCCCATGGTTCACTAGTAGGGGGAATCCTGGATAGGATTAGGACAGTTGACATTACATTTATGTTGCATACAAACACTACATTTCTTAACATACTCACGATATAGGTTGCCATACGAGGCCAAAAGTACTTCATTTGGCTTGTTTAACAGAACAATCCATATCGGGGTGTGCAACACCTGGTACATCATGAACTAGCTTCAGGCTACATTCACTAGTGACTGACGAATTACTAACTGGCATACATCTACTGGGAGAACCCAGCTCGGTTGTACGACACAGCAATTGGTTCATGACAAAGTCACTGATGGGTGCTGGTGGCATCACAGTCAGCATGAGATCTTCCTGGAGCAGGAATCGAATACACCAGACCACATGGGATCTGTTCTTGGAGCATTCTTTACATCCTCTCACTGAATGGATGATCTGCAGTTACTATACTAACATGTCGAATAACGCATCTGCACTACAGTTCTTAAACTGAATTTTCTATCTGTAGCTCAGGACTTATTATAACTTTCCTACTGAAGGAATGAACAAACTCGGTGGAGTGGATGTACTTTCCCTAGTTGAAATAGTTAATGCTATAACACAAAATATTAGCAAAGGAGAACAGCTCTTACTATCTCTTACAGCATATAATAATTGCTTGACATCAATGCTTTACTTCACAAGGATTTACTGCCAACTATTATAATATCATATATTACCCTAGTGGAAACTGAAGTAACTAGCCACGAAACATCTTTTCTGCAATAACGTATCAGCAAGAGATGGCAGAACTCATTGCAAGTGCTATAGCAGTGATAGTTCTCTATACTCAAGGTTGTCTGGGACCTCAGACACCCGAAGTAAATGGCTATCTTGCATTAAGATATTGTTGGGACTGAATTGGGCAGGATGACAGTTTTACTGGGGCCCTGACCACTTTACATTAATAAATACCCAAAATCTATAGATCTAAACTGAACTTGACATTCCGAACACTGTGACAATTCTCAGATACAAGCTGTAGAACAAACATATTGCTCAAGAACTAGATACTGTCTTTTATCGTAAAGGACTACTAATAGGACTTTGCACTGATGCTTTCGTCTTACTGAAAATATCTGAGTTATCACCAATTTACTTGAAACATGATTGCAGAAATTGAACGAAATTAAATATATATATATATATATATATATATATATATATATATATATATATATATATATATATATATATATATATATATATATATATATATATATATATATATATAGATTTAGATTTCAAGAATCATTTAATCTCCCGAAAAGGGACGTAGTATTAGCAGCTGTACAAGAACATTTTCCAGGTCTCTTCCCTTTGTTTCAGCTGGATATGCAAGGAATCAATGCTCCTGTTTGAGAGCATGAAATCACATCATCAGAGGGTTTTCCAGCAAGGGGACCTCTCGCACCATTTCTTTCGTATAGCAGTTCGGAAATCACAGTAGACAACCAGTGAGCTAAACATCTGGTTCCTGGATGATGCACTTAGCAGGTACAAAGGAGTCCCTTGTAGATGATCTTACACAGGTGATGACCGGAGACAGGAAATGGGTCTCATCCTGAATCCATCCAAATCTGAAATCATCTCCCGTCCCAAACAACAAGTGATAGATGCAGTGTTATCAAAACTACCAGGGCAACAGTCATTCCCCTACTGATAGTGTCTTGCTTGGAGCACCTCTGGGAGCGGGCAATTGACACAATTCTCAGGAAGAAACTGGAAGAATTGGGGGAATGGAACAACGAATAGGCATTCTTGACACCCCTGATGCCTTGTACTTTCTCCCAAAATGCTTGAGTCTGCCCAGGTTGACATATTTCCCAAGATTTTCCTTCATATGATAACCCTATACTGCACGAATATGACAGATCCTGAGGCAGATCTTTACTAAAGTACTAACCTTACTCTAGAAGATGGGCAGTGGGACCCAAATACACTCCTAGTCAAACTAGGAGGCATTGGTGTCCGCAAATCATCTCAGATTGTCTACCTGCTTTCCTTTTTCATGCATTGCATCCCGAGGGCTTGAGCAGCAATTCTCCTGAAATCTTAGGGACACGACTGGAATCCATGACCAAAAGTTCGTTGATGGAGCTAGGATCTGGGATAACCTAACAGGCTCTGAAACCAAGGGCCCGCTCCCCCAACAACTACAAACAGTCGCACTGGATGGCCAATAGTAGAGAATATAGCCACAGCAATGCTTCAGAGTGTGTCAGGGGAAGGATAGAGCCCGCCTCCTTGCAGTGGGGCTCCTCATGCAGGGGACTTTCTTAGCTGTTCCTAACTCCCCGCCTTGGCACGCCTCGACCCACAGACCATCCCCTTTGGGGTTTTCCCTTTACTTGCCGCCCCCTTCTCCCGAAAAAGGTGATTTGGGGG
>WNWK01043611.1:0-15426 GCA_009830355.1 Cherax destructor
CGGGTTCTCTCTTGGAGATATCCTCAAGACCTTATTTATATCCCCTTTGTTAATACCCATTATCCCCTTGGGTAGTTTTAAATTTAGGTTGGATAAATTCATGAGTGAGAGGGGTTGGATTTGAGTGGGAATTGCACATGAGTAAATAAAATTATCAAATCTTATTTCTTGGGTAGCATTGAAAGTTGGGTTGAACAAGTGTTCTGTTGGTGGGATGGAATGTGAAGGACCTGCCTAGTATGGGCCAACAGGCATGCTGCAGTGTTCCTCCTTTCTTATGTTCTTATGTTCTTATGAGTGAGAGGGGTTGGATTTGAGTGGGAATTGCACATGAGTAAATAAAATTATCAAATCTTATTTCTTGGGTAGCATTGAAAGTTGGGTTGAACAAGTGTTCTGTTGGTGGGATGGAATGTGAAGGACCTGCCTAGTATGGGCCAACAGGCCTGCTGCAGGGTTCCTCCTTTCTTATGTTCGATGATCTTGGAGTGTGAATTAGTGTACAATAACGATACCCAATAACAATAGATAAGTTTAGGTTTAAAAAGGATATAGGAGAGTATTGGTTTGGAAATAGGGTAGTTGATGAGTGGAACAGTCTGCCTAGTAGGGTTATTGAAGCTAGGACCTTAGGTAGTTTCAAATTTAGGTTGAATAAATTCATGAGTGGAAGGGGTTTGGATTTAGGTGGGACTCGCACATGGTAAATAGAATTATCAAAGCTTATTTCTTGGGTAGCATTTAAAATTGGGTTGAGCAAATATTCTGTTAGTGGGACGGATTGTGAAGGACCTGCCTAGTATGGGCCAGGAGGCCTGCTGCAGTGTTCCTCATTTCTTATGTTCTTATGTTCTTATGTTCTTATGTACACTATTACTCTTCACATCAAGATACAGTTAAAGTGTCGGTTTTTTCTTCAATGTTTTTGAGAGCTTTACGTATTTGTAGTCCAGAGTTCATAGATGAAGAAATCTCTAAAATTTATGAAATAGCTAATGATTTAAAATACCCAAGAAACATAATTGATAAATCTTTTAAAATAGCTAGGAATACTTTTTACAATCCAAAAAGGGACAACCAACCTTATTCAACCAAAAATATGTTGGTTCTCCCTTACCATGAAAACTTGGTTGATATGCCTTCCTTTCTTAAGAATTTTAATATCATAAGAACATAACATAAGAACATAAGAAAGGAGGAACACCGCAGCAGGCCTGTTGGCCCATACTAGGCAGGTCCTTCACAATCCATCCCACCAACAGAACAATTGCCCAACCAAATTTTCAATTCTACCCAAGAAATAAGCTTCGAAGATTCTATCAACTCAAGTGCGAGTCCCCTCAAATCCAACCCCTCTCACTCATGAATTTATCCAACCTAAATTTCAAACTACCCAAGGTCCTAGCTTCAATGACCCTACTAGGCAGACTGTTCCACTCATCAACTACCCTATTTCCAAACCAATATTTTCCTATATCCTTTCTAAATCTAAACTTATCCAATTTGAATCCATTAGGAAACCCTTGTTAATAATTTAGAAATTACAGAGGAACTCGGCGCAAGCGACCACAAATCAATTACCTTTGGCATTGAATGGAAGTTTCATAGTAGGAATAACTCAGTAACGGTCCCAGATTTTCGCTTAGCAGATTACAATGGACTTAGAGAGACACTTATCATCTGTGGACTGGGTAAATGAAGAGAGCTATCAATATGACAGTTTTCTGAACACTATACATGCTGCCCAAAGAACATTTATCCCATATAAAGAAATTAGATCGAATAGAAATGCCCAAAATGGATGAATAATAGGCTCAAATATCTTTTAGGGCAGAAGAAAGGAATTTATAGGCGTATCAAAAGAGTGAGGGTCATCTTATGAATCAGTATATTGACATTAAGAGGGACGTTAAAAAGGGGATAAGAAAAGCTAAGCGGGACTACGAAATTAAAGTTGCTAGGGATTCGAAAACTAACCCAAAAAGTTTTTTCCTATTGGCTCACCAATAGGAAGCAGAGGGTGTGCATTAATGGGGTTAAATCTGAGTGGGGATCTGTAACAAGTGGCGTTCCACAGGGATCGGTTTTGGGCCCGTTGTTGTTTATAATATATATAAATGACCTTGATGAGGGAATTTCTAGTGATATGAGCAAATTCGCTGATGACACGAAGATAGGTAGGATAATCGATTCAGACGTAGATGTCAGTGAACTACAGGAGGATTTAGACAAACTCAATTCCTGGTCAGAAAAATGGCAGATGCAGTTCAATGTAGATAAATGCAAAGTTCTAAAGCTCGGGAGTGTCCATAACCCAGGCACTTATAAGTTAAATAACGTAGAACTTAGCCATACAGATTAAACCAAGACAGCAATGCCTAAGCGTACGTAATAAGGCAAATAGATTACTGGGATTTATATCAAGAAGTGTTAGCAACAGAAGTCCAGAGGTTATATTACAGCTTTATACATCATTAGTAAGGCCTCACCTAGATTACGCAGCTCAGTTCTGGTCTCCATATTACAGAATGGACATAAATTCATTGAAAACATTCAGCGTGAATGACTAAATTAATACATAGCATTAGAAATCTTCCTTACGAAGAAAGATTGAAGACCCTTAAATTACATTCACTTGTAAGACGTAGAATGAGGAGACATGATCGAGTATACAAGTGGAAAATAGGTATTAACAAGAGGATATAAATAAGGTCTTGAGTATCTCTCCAGAGAACCCGCAATAATGAATTCAAGTTAGATAAGTTTAGATTTAGAAAGGATATAGGAAAGTATTGGTTTGGAAATAGGGTGTTGATGAGTGGAACAGTCTGCCTAGTAGGGTTATTGAAGCTAGGACCTTGGGTAGTTTTAAATTAGGTTGGATAAATTCATGAGTGAGAGGGGTTGGATTTGAGTGGAATTGACATGAGTAAATAAAATTATCAAATCTTATTTCTTGGGTAGCATTGAAAGTTGGGTTGAACAAGTGTTCTGTTAGTGGGATGGATTGTGAAGGACCTGCCTAGTATGGGCCAACAGGCCTGCTGCAGTGTTCCTCCTTTCTTATGTTCTTATGTATAGAACAAAAGTTAGAGATAAGATAGGTCCCCTTAAAAATAATTATGGGTATCTTACTGACAAAGAGAATGAAATGTGCTCTATTTTTAATAATTATTTTCTCTCGGTTTTCACTCAGGAAGACACTAATAATATCCCAAGAATTAGGTATTTTAGTGGGCCTGAAGAAGATAAATTATGTAGTATCACAGTCACTAGCGAAATGGTTATCAAACAGATAGACCGTTTGAAGCAAAATAAATCGCCAGGCCCTGATGAGCTTTTTTCAAGGGTTCTTAAGGAATGCAAAATTGAACTCTGTGAACCCTTAACTAACATTTTTAACCTATCTCTTCAAACAGGTGTAGTGCCGGATACGTGGAAGATGGCTAATGTAATTCCTATTTTTAAAGCAGGGGACAAGTCGTTACCATCAAATTACCGCCCAATAAGTCTAACATCAATTGTAGGCAAATTACTAGAGTCGATTATAGCGGATAACATAAGAAGCCATCTCGATAGGCATAATTTGATTAATGATACTCAGCATGGATTCACCAGGGGCCGTTCCTGCCTAACTAATTTATTAACTTTTTCAGTAAGGCTTTTGAGGCAGTTGATCATGATAAAGAATTCGATATTGTTTATTTGGATTTTAGTAAGGCTTTTGATAGAGTACCACATCAGAGACTGTTAAAGAAAGTGGCTGTTCATGGCATTGGGGAAAAAGTGTTGTCATGGATCGAGTCATGGCTCACCAATAGGAAGCAGAGGGTGTGCATAAATGGGGTTAAATCGGAGTGGGGATCTGTAACAAGTGGCGTTCCTCAGGGATCGGTTTTGGGCCCGTTGTTGTTTATAATATATATAAATGACCTTGACGAGGGAATTTCTAGTGATATGAGCAAATTCGCCGATGACACGAAGATAGGTAGGATAATCGATTCAGACGTAGATGTCAGTGAACTACAGGAGGATTTAGACAAACTCAATTCCTGGTCAGAAAAATGGCAGATGCAGTTCAATGTAGATAAATGCAAAGTTCTAAAGCTCGGGAGTGTCCATAACCCAAGCACTTATAAGTTAAATAACGTAGAACTTAGCCATACAGATTACGAGAAGGACTTGGGGGTGATGGTAAGCAGCAACCTTAAACCAAGACAGCAATGCCTAAGCGTACGTAATAAGGCAAATAGATTACTGGGATTTATATCAAAAAGTGTTAGCAACAGAAGTCCAGAGGTCATATTACAGCTTTATACATCATTAGTAAGGCCTCACCTAGATTACGCAGCTCAGTTCTGGTCTCCATATTACAGAATGGACATAAATTCGTTAGAAAACATTCAGCGTAGAATGACTAAATTAATACATAGCATTAGAAATCTTCCTTACGAAGAAAGATTAAGGACCCTTAAATTACATTCACTTGTAAGACGTAGAATGAGGGAGACATGATCGAGGTATACAAGTGGAAAATGGGTATTAACAAAGGGGATATAAATAAGGTCTTGAGGTATCTCTCCAGAGAGAACCCGCAATAATGGATTCAAGTTAGATAAGTTTAGATTTAGAAAGGATATAGGAAAGTATTGGTTTGGAAATAGGGTAGTTGATGAGTGGAACAGTCTGCCTAGTAGGGTTATTGAAGCAAAGGGCCCTGGGTAGTTTTAAATTTAGGTTGGATAAATTCATGAGTGAAAGGGGGTTGGATTTGAGTGGGAATTGCCATGAGTGAGAAAATTATCAAAGCTTATTTCTTGGGTAGCATTGAAAATTGGGTTGAGCATATATTCTGTTAGTGGGATGGATTGTGAAGGACGTGCCTAGTATGGGCTAACAGGCCTGCTGCAGTGTTCCTCCTTTCTTATGTTCTTATGTTAGGTTGTTCTTCAACTCTATATATCCTTGGTTAGGCTTCATTTAGATTATGCTGTACAGTTCTGGTCACCGTATTACAGAATGGATATAAATGCACTGGAAAAAGTACAGAGGAGGATGACAAAGTTTATCCCATGTATCAGAAATCTTCCCTATGAGGATAGACTGAGGGCCCTGAATCTGCACTCTCTAGAAAGGCGTAGAATTAGGGAGGATATTATTGAGGTGTATAAATGGAAACAGGAATAAATAAAGGGGATGTAAATAGCGTGCTGAAAATATCCAGCCAAGACAGGACTCGCAGCAATGGTTTCAAGTTGGAAAAGTTCAGATTCAGGAAGGATATAGGTTTGGTAATAGAGTTGTGGATGAGTGTAACAAACTCCCGAGTACCAATCATAGAGGCTAAGATGTTGTGTATTTTTAAAAATAGGTTAGATAAATATATGATTGGGTGTGGGTGGTGTGAGTTGGACCTGACTAAGTGATAAATGCTTTTGAAAACTGACGAGTTGAAGACTGAGACACTTATGCAATATATAGGAATCTTTATTAAGGAAACGTTTCGCAACACAGTGGCTTTATCAGTCCAATACAAAGAAGAAAGGTGTAAGGAGAGGAGGAGTTTGAGGTAATCAGTCCCTCGGCCTGGAGTCGATGTGTTCAGTCCATCAATCTTGTAGAAAGTACAGCACAGGTTGTTGTTGTTGTTGTAGGTTTGCCGGTACCACCGGCCCGGGTCTTCTCCAAATGGTGACCCGGCATTGGCCCCCTGGGTAGAGGGTGTCGGTAATCTTCTTCTTTCTTCTGTCTTCTTTCTTGGGGCCCCCCGGGTGGGGGTGACTTCTTCTTCTCTCTTGCTGTGGCTCCCCACGGTGGGGAGTGTCTTCTGGCGTCGCATCTTCATCAGCAGGCGTCCTCTTAGGCCTTCATCAGCAGTTCTTGGTACTTCGGACTCTTGTATTCCCAGCAGGCGCGTCTTGACATGGATTGAAGCTAGGCATCAGGCAGAGGGGAAGAAGAAGGATGGGGGGAATGATAATAAAGAAGGAAGTGAGAGAAAGTATGGCTGTAGTGAACAATCTTGGTCATCGTCATCGAGGGGGTCTCCATCATCATCATAATCGAAGGGGCGGGTGGGCGGCTAGGACGGGGAGCAAAGTCTCCAAGTCGAGGGTGGCCAGGTAAACCAGCCTTGTCCTCGTGGGTCAGATCCCCTTGTGCCATCGGGAAGTGCCTGCGGCGGATGGACGTCGTCGCTGGACAGTCAAGCATGTAGTGAACTAGAGGCTTTGGGACCATCCTGTCGCAGTGGCAGCAAAGCTCCTCCCTCTCGCGTTGGATGATCTACAACTCTGTTCGAAAACCAGTACTTGCCTATGTTCTTTCTAAATTTAAATTTATCCAATTTAAATCCGTTATTTCTGGTTCTTACTTGGTTCGATATCTTCAGTATTTTATTATTATCTCCATTGTTTATGCCCATCATCCACTTGTACACCTCGATGATATCTCCCCTCATTCTACGTCTCTCCAGAGAGTGGAGATTCAACGCTCTAAGTCTATCTTCATACGGGAGATTTCTTATACTGTAAATCATTTTAGTCATTCTTCTATGTATGTTCTCCAACGAATCTATATCCATTCTGTAGTAAGGAGACCAAAACTGAGCTGCATAATCCAAATGAGGTCTCACTAGTGATGTATAGAGCTGTAAAATAACTTTTGGACTTCTGTTCTTATACTTCTTGAAATAAATCCTAGTAATCTGTTAACCTTATTGCGCACACTTAGGCACTGTTGTCTTGGCTTTAGATTTCTGCTTACCATGACTCCCAAGTCTTTTTCACATGCTGTATGATCAAGCTCTACTTCACCTAGTTTATAAATTCGAGGGATATTTTCATTACCAACGACTAGCACCTTACACTTGTCCACATTGAACTTAATCTGCCACTTTTCAGACCAAGACATTAATTTGTCCAAATCCTCCTGGAGTTCACTGGTATCCTCCTCAGAATGAATTATACGGCCTATTTTGTATCATCAGCAAATTTACTCATGTAACTTGCAATTCCTTCATCAAAATCATTTATGTAAATTATAAACAACATTGAGCCTAAAACTGATCCTTGTGGAACGCCACTAGTGACTAGTCCCTATTCAGATTTGACCCTATTAATGGAAACTCTCTGCTTTCTATTAGTAAGACATGCCTCTATCCATGCTAGAACTTTACCTCCTATACCATGAGCTGCCATCTTTCTTAAGAGTCTCTTGTGAGGTACTCTATCGAAGGCCTTACTGAAATCCAAGTAAACTATATCATATTCTTTATCACTGTCTACTGCCTCAAATGTTTTATTGAAAAACGTCAGTAAATTTGTCAGGCAGGAACGACCTCTCGTGAACCCATACTGAGATTCATTAATCAAATTATGTTCTTCAAGGTGACTTATAATAATATCAGCTATAATTGATTCTAATAATTTGCCTACTATAGACGTGAGGCTTATTGGACGGTAATTTGATGGAATTGACTTATCCCCTGATTTGAATATAGGAACTACATTAAGATATCTTCCACATCTCTGGCACAACACCAGTTAGGATGGACGTATTAAACACATTCGTTAATGGCTGACTAAGTTCCATCTTGCATTCTTTAAGTACCCTGGAAAACAACTCGTCGGGTCCCGATGACTTATTTTGCTTCAGTTTATCAATCTGTTTGATAACCATGTCCCTCGTGACAGTAATATTAGTTAATTTGAATTCTTCAGGAACTGAATAATTGTTAATTTCTGGAATCTCATTTACGTCTTCTTGTGTAAAGACTGACAAAAAATAGTCATTAAATCGAGAACACATTTCCAGTTCGTTATCCGTCAGCTGTCCATTCCCAATTTTCAGAGGTCCTACCTTTTCCCTCACCTTCGTCCTATACACTTGAAAGAACCCTTTTGGATTAGTCTTTGATTCATTAGCAACCTTAATTTCATAGTCACGTTTAGCCTTTCTAATCCCCTTTTTTACTTCTCTTTTAAACTGAACATATTGGTCAATAAGGTTAACATCTCCTCTTTTGATGCGCCTGTAAATTCCTCTTTTCTCCCCTAATAGATGTTTTAGCCTCCTGTTAATCCATTTGGGATCGTTATTATTTGACCTAAATTCTCTCTGGGGAATAAACATACTCTGTGCACGTTGTACATTATTAAGAAAAAGATCATAAACGCAGATTCCATCGTAATCGTTAGCTAGATATTCCCAGTCGAGATTAGACAGGTGTTCTATAAGTCCAATATAATCGGCAGAATGAAAATCAGGAACTTTTACCGTATTATCCCTATTCTCGTACTCCCAGGTAATATTAAAAGTAATGGATTTGTGATTACTAGCTCCAAGCTCTTCAGTGATCTCCAGATTATTTAAAAGGGTTTCTTTATTTGACAAGACTAGGTCGAGCAAATTATTACCTCTGGTAGGCTCCGTCACACACTGCTTCAGAAAACAGTCCTGAACTACTTCCATAAAGTCACTGGACTCAAGATTACCGGTCAAAGAAGTCCAGTCAATTTGACTAAAGTTAAAATCCCCTACTATCACTACGTTATTATGTCTAGAAGCCCTAACAATTTCGTCCCAAAGAAGTCGCCCTCTATCGTGATCCAAGCCTGGAGGTCGGTATATTACACCTAGAATCAGTTTTTCTTGACCTTCTAGAAACTCTACCCAAACAGATTCTGTTAATGATCCATCTATTTTTATGCCTGTTTTTATGCAGCAATTTATATTTTCTCGTACATATAATGCTACTCCACCCCCTTTCCCATTATATCTATCTACATGGAACAACTTAAACCCCTGAATATGACACTCAGCAATCATATCCCGACTCTTGGTATTATACCAGGGCGTTGAAGGAGCCGAAGCACCTGGTCCATCACCAGGGTACTGAGGGAGCCGAAGCACCTGGTCCGTCACCTTGGCACTGAATGAGCCAAAGTACCTGGTCCATCACCAGGCCGTTGAAGGAGCAGAATCACCTGGTCCATCACCAGTAGGTCTGCTGCAGTGTTCCTTCTTAAGTAAAAGGACACAAATGCAACTAATGTGACATTAATTGGGTAATTGCTTTCACCTTTTCCTCATGTGCAAGTTGATTATTCTACCTTATTGTATTACTACTACAACTTATGTCTCTACTACTACTACCACCACTAGTATCACACCTCACTCTGAGCATATATATACCCTCTGTGTTCATGTATTGTTTGTAACGGCTTGACAAAGCTCCTGGAGAGCGAAACGTTGCCACAACAAAATATCACATTAGTTGCATTTGTGTCCTTTTACTTAACATATTGTCGGTAATTCTACCAATATTATTACATTCCTTCTTTCTTATGTTATTATGATTTTTCACTTAGGTTCAGAGACCCACCCAGGTTATTGAAGAAGCTAAGAAAGCGGCTCATCAGGGAAACAAAGGATTCCAGAGTACCTAGGTTTTTGTTCCAGTGTTGCAGTTCAGAGGGGTAATGCCTGTTGTATCTTGTATACACGAACCAGCTCTGAGAAATTTGAAATGTAACTGATGACAAACACAAATGTGTAATTGAATGTATCCCTCAAACGTTTTGTTTCTTAGATTATTTTCGTACCACCAATGTATAATAAAGTCTACTTCATTATGTAATATTTAAGTTTCATGTTAAACTGAACGGGGTATAAACTTGTGTGAGCAAAAATTATCCTCTTCCACTAGACTTACTTGGCTACCACAGTCGGAGACACTGAAGGTGAATTCTAATTCTGACAAATGCAAAGTATTTCATTTTGGTTACAAAAATATCAAATGAGAGCTGTGTTTACAAACCCAACAGCCAAGAGCAAATTATTGGCAACGATCTAAGGTATAATAAAACACGTCTGGCCACAAACAGTAAAACCAAAAGATCGCTTGGTTTCACAACATGAAATTTCAATTACATACCACCAGAAACAATATTGAATCTATAATGTAGTTGTCAAACCTCGTCATGAATTTGTGATCCATTTTGGTCCCAGAATTTTATAAAATACGAAGATAAACTGGAAAGAATGCAGATAAGGACAGTACATTCCTTAAGGAACAATCCCTGTGAAGGTAAACATGAAGCACCTAACCTGGAAGGTAAACATGAAGCACCTAACCTGGAAGGTAAACATGAAGCACCTAACCTGGAAGGTAAACATGAAGCACCTAACCTGGAAGGTAAACATGAAGCACCTAACCTGGAAGGTAAACATGAAGCACCTAACCTGGAAGGTAAACATGAAGCACCTTACCTGGTCTACCTAAGAAAAGGAAAACTACGAGAACATTTACTTTAAAAACCTTCAAAACTTAATTTTTTTTTTTTACAAACTCAGACACGAAAAATTAACTGGTGTACAAATTTATTCAATACCCTGAAATAACATTAGGAAATTCCTGGACAACATGTGTTCATAAGTATTAAAAAATATATATATAGATATTAGAACACGAGAACAAAGCGCCCAC
Organism: Cherax destructor; assembly: GCA_009830355.1. Classification (NCBI taxonomy): domain Eukaryota; kingdom Metazoa; phylum Arthropoda; class Malacostraca; order Decapoda; family Parastacidae; genus Cherax; species Cherax destructor. Next base: position 10,490 of record WNWK01043611.1, read on the forward strand.
TGAAGTCATATGTGTAAAAAAAAAAGACTTCAAGAACTGGTTGGATAAGAACATTGTAAATCTGACATTCAATCAGAAGCAATACAGTGGCCGGCTGCGGTCAAGGAAATCATACCTGTAGTGTACCTGGAGGGCATTCCGAGAGTCAATACCCCCGCGGCCCGGTCGATGACCAGGCCTCGCGGTGGATCAGAGCCTGATCAACCAGTACCTGACCAGCCGGCTGGTCAGGTACTGACCAGCTGGGCTGTGGTCAAACTCCCTCATGCAAATTAGCTCGGGATCTATTGGTAATTGACCTTATGTATTCTGGGAGGCAGTTGAAGAGTCTTGGGCCCCTCACACTTATTGTGTTGTCTCTGAGTGTACTTATGGCGCCTCTGCTTTTCACTGGGGAGATGTTGCACCGCCTGCCGAGTTTTTTGCTTTCGTAAGGAGTGATTTTAGGGTATAAATTTGGGACTAGTCCATCGTTTCTACACACTGAAATCTCTCCCTACGAAAACAAAAGACTACGCTACCACCAGTTGAACATGGACCACCCAGGTTCTAGTAGTGATGGTGGTATAAGTATAGGCAGCAGTGATAGTAATAGTATTAGTATTTCTACCCACGGAATTCCAACATTGCCACCACCTTCACTAGTAAAATAGCCAGCAACGTATTGATTTCATCAGCCCCAACAAGCCAATATTATGGTCGGAAGTGATGTCAGTGATTTAGAAACTCGACAAGCTGAAGATGAGAGACTTGTGCAACATGTGGGAATCTTTATTGTGTTTAGTCCATCAATCTTGATGGACTGAACACATCGACTACAGGTTAAGGGACTAATTGCCTCAAACTCCTTGTCTACTACAACTACTCTCTGAACTTGACTGAAGAAACCACTGGCTGGAGAAACGTTTCCACAGTAAAGATTCCCACATGTTACACAAATATCTCATTCTTCAACTATGATCAAAAGTACCAGAGGGTAGGGTGAGAGCCTTCTGCTATACTATCTTGACCACAACTATCCCGGCAGAATTAGAGGTAGCTAAACGATAGTCAGTTCTGAGCAGGCAGCTGTGTGATGGACTGGAAGGTCTTCAATATTTGCCCTGCCCAGGTACTTTGAGCTAACCAAGGTAACACTGACTCAGGACGACGATATTTCGTAGGCGATAGAATTTGATAGAGTTAAAATAAATCGCTATCCTTTAGCAAGAAACAAGTAAACAGTTTAAAATAGGAATTCCACATGCAGAAAGACATACAGAACTTAAATAAAAAATATATGTTTTTAAGTGATAAGCGTTTGGAGGAAGGCCCTGCTTTACAGCGCTTCACTTCAGAGCGTTTCACTTCAGAGCGTTTCACTAATACAGCATTTTTAACTTATACCCATTCTCATTTATTCAGACTACCTACAATAAATATATTCACAACTCACTATAAGTTAAGTACGAAAATATTTTAAGGAAAGTAATGTGTATAATGTACATACATTTTTTACGCCTAGCTCTATTGTTATTGCTCACTTAATATATGATCGTGTAAACATGTTATCAGGCTTTTATATGCATTTGAATGTGAAAAAACGCTATATGTCACTTTACAGCAGTAGCCCGGAGCCTAGCATACTTTACAAGCCGGGCACGCCTGTGTGTGTATATATATATATATATATATATATATATATATATATATATATATATATATATATATATATACAGAAATAGTACAAAATTGACTGTGGCCAACTAGGTATGAGTTTCCAAATAAACTCATACCTAGTAATCACTTTCTTAAATCAATTGCAATGGTTCGAGAAGAAATTTCTCGCTAGACTTTTAAAGTGTACTGGCGAGGCTGCATCTTCACTTTCTGCCACCTTCCTAGATTAGAATCATAGCTTCCATGACTAAGGCATAAGAATTAACACCTGAGCTTCTACATTACAAACCGAATTATTTGCCATCCTAATGTCACTAAAGTTAACTTTTGTCAGTGAGCTTTATTCTTTGCTCATTACTGATTCTATGTTATCACTGCAGGCACTTGACTCATATTATGTCTGAAACAACATGGAGAAACCAGGAATATTTGTTAAAAAATCAGAGAGAAATGAATTAATGAACAGTTCTTATGGATTCCATCACACACACACACACACGCACACACACACACACACACACACACACACACACACACACACACACACACACACACACACACACACACACACACACACACACATTCACACACACACACACACACAGCCCCCGGTGGCCTAGTGGGTAAAGCTCTTGCTTCACGCACGGAGGGGCCGGGTTCAATTCCCGGTGGGGCAGAAACATTTCGAAGTGTTTCCTTACATACACACACATATATACAACAGGCCTAGTGTCTAATTGACATGTGCCTAGGACAAAATGGTAACTAACAGACTACAAGGTAGACAGTGACAGGATGTTCCAGAGAGGGAACACAGAAACAAGGGGACACAACTGGAAGCTGAAGACTCAGATGAGTCAAAGGGATGTTAGGAAGCATTTCTTCAGCCACAGAGTAGTCAGGAAGTGGAATAGTCTAGAGAAAGATATAGTGGAGGCAGGAACCATACATAGTTTTAAGACAAGGTATGATAAAGCTCATGGAGCAAGGAGAGCAGAGACCCAGTAGCAGACAACGAAGAGGCGGGGCCAGGAGCTGAGTCTCGACCCCTGCAACCACAATTAGGTGAGTACAATTAGGTGAGTACAATTAGGTGAGTACACACACACACACACACACGTGTGTGAGGAGTGGCATGAAAGAATAAAGGAGACATCCCCAGACATAATAGCACTCACAGAAACGAAACTCACCAGGATGATAACAGATGCAATCTTTCCACTCGGATATCAAATTCTCAGGAAAGATAGAGGGAGCAGAGGGGGAGGAGGAGTTGCACTGCTCATTAAGAACCGGTGGGGATTTGAGGAAGTGGAAGGAATGGATGGAATGGCGAAAGGGACTACACAGTAGGAACAATTCAGTCTGAGGGCCATAAGGTGGTAATTGCTGTAATGTACAACCCACCACAGAACTGCAGGAGGCCAAGAGAAAAATACGACGAGAACAACAGAGCAATGGTAGACACACTAGCCGAGGTGGCCAGAAGAGCCCACATGGGGAGAGCAAAGTTACTAGTTATGTGTGATTTCAATCACAAGGAGATTGATTGGGAAAACCTGGAGCCCCACAGGGGTCCTGAATCATGGAGAGCCAAGATGATGGATGTGGTACTGGAAACCCTCATGCATCAACATGTAAAAGACACTACTAGAGAGAGAGGTGAGGATGATCCAGCAAGACTGGACCTAGTATTCACCTTCAGTAGTTCAGACATCGAGGATATCACGTATAAAAGGCCCCTTGGAGCTAGTGATCATTTGGTTCTGTGTTTTGATTATATAGTTGAGCTACAAGTGGAGAGGGGAGCAGGAATAGGAAGGGAGAAACGAAACTACAAAAGGGGTGACTACACAGGCATGAGGAACTTCCTACAAGACGTTCAGTGGGAGAGAGAATTGGCAGGAAACCCAGTAAAAGAAATGATAGAATATGTGACAACCAAATGCAAAGAGGCAGAGGAGAGGTTTGTCCCCAAGGGAAACAGAAGTAATGGGAAGACCAGAACGAGTCCTTGGTTCACCCAAAGGTGTAGGGAGGCAAAAACTAAGTGCACTAGAGAATGGAAAAAGTACAGAAGACAAAGGACCCAGAAAAATAAAGAGATTAGCCAAAGAGCCAAAACGAATATGCACAGGTAAGAAGGGAGGCTCAGCAACAATACGAAAATGATATAGCATCAAAAGTCAAGTCTGACCCGAAGCTGTTGTATAGCCACATCAGGAGGAAAACAACAGTCAAGGACCAGGTAATCAGGCTGAGGAAGGAAGGTGGGGAGTTCACAAGAAACGACCAAGAGGTATGTGAGGAGCTCAACTTGAGATTTAAAGAAGTATTTACAGAGGAGACAGGAAGGACTCCAGGAATTCAGAATAGGGAGGTATACCAACAAGTGCTGAATGAAATACACACAACCGAGGAGGAGGTGAAGAAGCTCCTATGTGAACTCGATACCTCAAAAGCGGTGGGACTTGACAACATTTATCCGTAGGTCCTTAGAGATAGAGCAGAGATGTTAAGTGTGCCACTAACAAAAATCTTCAATACATCCATTGAAACTGGGCAACTACCTGAGGTGTGGAAGATGGCAAATGTAGTCCCAATTTTTAAGAAAGGAGACAGACACGAGGCATTAAACTACAGACCTGTGTCACTGACGTGTATAGTATGCAAAGTCATGGAGAAGATCATCAGGAGGAGAGTGGTGGAGCACCTAGAAAGACACAAGTTTATAAACGACAACCAGCACGATTTCAGGGAAAGAAAATCCTGTGTCACAAACCTACTGGAGTTTTATGACAAGGTAACAGAAGTAAGACACGAGAGAAAGGGGTGGATAGACTGCATTTTCTTGGACTACAAGAAGGCGTTCGACACAGTTCCTCACAAGAGGTTATTGCAAAATCTAGAGGATCAGGCACACGTAACAGGAAAGGCACTGCAATGGATCAGAGAATATCTGACAGGGAGGCAACAACGAGTCATGGTACGTGACGAGGTGTCAGAGTGGGCACCTGTGACGAGTGGGGTTCCACAAGGGTCAGTCCTAAGACCTGTACTGTTTTTAGTATATGCGAATGACATAACTGAAGGGATAGACTCAGAAGTGTCCCTGTTTTCAGATGATATGAAGTTAATGAGAAGAATTAAATCAGTTGAGGATCAGGCAGGACAACAAAGAGACCTAGACAGGGTACAAGCCTGGTCCAGTAAATGGCTCCTTGAATTTAACCCTGCCAAATGTAAAGTCATGAAGTTCGGGGAAGGGCAAAGAAGAC
>WNWK01043612.1:0-15426 GCA_009830355.1 Cherax destructor
CAAATCCCCAGTCTCTGATGAATTGTTTGCAAGAGTTTTAAAGGAATGTAAAGAGAAACTTAGCAAACCTTTGGCAAATCTTTTCAATATATCACTACAAACTGGCATAGTGCCAGACAAGTGGAAAATGGCAAATGTAATACCTATTTACAAGGCAGTTGACAGGTCCTTAGCTTCGAGCTATAGACCAATAAGCCTTACCTCCATAGTTGGTAAATTTATGGAATCAATAATTGCCGAGGCAATTCGTAGCCATCTTGAAAGGCATAAATTGATTAATGAATCTCAACACGGTTTTACAAAGGGGCGTTCCTGTCTTACGAATTTACTAACTTTTTTCCCTAAGGTGTTTGAGGAGGTAGATCATGGTAATGAATATGATACTGTGTATATGGACTTCAGTAAGGCTTTCGATAGAGTTCCACATCAGAGGCTATTGAGGAAACTTAAGGCACACGGAATAGGAGAAATTTTTTCCTGGGTAGAGGCATGATTGGCAAATAGGCAGCAGAGAGTTTGCATAAATGGGGAGAAATCAGAATGGGGGCACGTCTCAAGCGGTGTCCCACAGGGGTCAGTTTTGGGCCCCTTGTTGTTCACAATTTACATAAACGACATAGATGAGGGAATAAATAGCAACATAAGCAAATTTGCTGATGACACCAAAATAGGCCGTTCAATTCATTCCAATGAGGACATTAGAGCACTCCATGAGGATTTGAATAGACTGATGCAGTGGTCGGAGAAGTGGCAGATGCAGTTTAATGTAGACAAATGCAAAGTTCTAAATGTTGGGCAGGACAATAACCATGCCACATATAAACTGAATAATGTAGATCTTAATACTTGTGATTGCGAAAAGGATTTAGGAGTAGTTAGCAGTAATCTGAAACCAAGACAACAGTGCATAAGTGCTCGCAATAAAGCTAACAGAATCCTTGGCTTCATATCAAGAAGTATAAATTAATCGAAGTCCTCAGGTTGTTCTTCAACTCTATATATCCTTGGTTAGGCCTCATTTAGATTATGCTGCACAGTTCTGGTCACCGTATTACAGAATGGATATAAATGCATTGGAAAACGTACAAAGGAGGATGACAAAGTTGATCCCATGTATCAGAAATCTTCCCTATGAGGATAGACTGAGGGCTCTGAATCTGCACTCTTTAGAAAGGCGTAGAATTAGGGAGGATATGATTAAGGTGCATAAATGGAAAACAGGAATAAATAAAGGGGGTGTAAATAGCGTGCTGAAAATATCCAGCCAAGACAGGACTCGCAGCAATGGTTTCAATTTGAAAAAGTTCAGATTCAGGAAGGATATAGGAAAGCACTGGTTTGGTAATAGAGTTGTGAATGAGTGGAACAAACTCCCGAGTACCGTCATAGAAGCTAAGACGTTGTGTAGTTTTAAAAATAGGTTAGATAAATACATGAGTGGGTGTGGGTGGGTGTAGGTTGGACCTGACTAGCTTGTGCTACTAGGTCTTATGCCGTGCTTATTCCTTAAGTGGAAGTGACCTGATTACCTGGAGTTTACCTGGAGGGTTAACCCCAGGTAGTCAGGTCTAAGCCAGGAGTGATGGACATGCCTCGTATGGGTCAGTAGGCCTGCTGCAGTGTTCTTATGTAATATCAAAGTAAATCAATTTAATACAAATTAGGATGTTATTATATTAATTAGGATATTAGCTCCTACATTTCTCTCGTATACAGTATTATTGTGCTGAAGGCACATAACATATCTTTATGGCTCTTAAGTACTGTCTGTACATTGTCAGACAATACTAATATATACAAGTCTACCTGGAGAGAATTCCAGGGGTCAACGCCCCCGCGGCCCGGTCTGTGACCAGGCCTCCTGTTGGACCAGAGCCTGATCAATCAGGCTGTTACTGCTGGCCGCACGCAGTCCAACGTACGAACCACAGCCCGGCTGATCAGGTACCGACTTGAGGTGCCTGTCCAGTGCCTGCTTGAAGGCAGCCAGGGGTTTGTTGGTAATCCCCCTGATGTATGCTGGGAGGCAGTTGAACAATCTTGGGCCCCTGACACTTATTGTGTTGTCCCCCAACGTGCTAGTGGCACCCCTGCTCTTCATTGGGGGGATGTTACATCGCCTGCCAGTCTTTTGCTTTCGTAGGGAGTGATTTTGTGTGCAAGTTTGGTACTAAGCCCTCGAGAATTTTCCATGTGTATATAATAATGTATCTCTCCCGCCTGCGTTCTAGAGAGTACAGGTTTAGGAACTTCAAGCGTTCCCAGTAGTTGAGGTGGTTTATCGCACATGCGTGCAGTGAAGGTTCTCTGCACATTTTCAAGGTCAGCAATTTCACCCGCCTTGAAAGGTGCAGTTAGTGTGCAGCAATATTCCAGCCTAGATAGAACAAGCAATCTGTAAAGTGTCAACATGGGCTTGGCATCCCTGGTTTTGAAGGTTCTCATTATCCATCCTGTCATTTTTCTAGCAGATGCAATTGCTACTTTGTTATGGTCCTTGAAGGTGAGATCCTCTGACATGATCACTCCCAGTTCTTTGACATTAGTTTTTGGCTCTATTGTGTGGTTGGAATTAGTTTTGTACTCCGATGAGATTTTAATTTCTTCACGTTTTCCGTATCTGAGTAATTGAAATTTCTCATCATTGAACTTCATATTGTTTTCTGCAGCCCATTTAAAGATTTGGTTTATGTCTGCTTGGAGTCTTGCAGTGTCTTCAACGGTGGACACTGTCATACAGATTCGGGTGTCATCTGCAAAGGAAGACACAGCACTGTGGCTTATATCCCTGTCAATGTCTGATATGAGGATGAGGAATAGGATGGGAGCAAGTACTGTGCCTTGTGGAACAGAGCTTTTCACAGTAGCTGCCTCAGACTTTACTCTGTTGACTACTGTTCTTTGTGTTCTACATGTTAGAAAATTATAGATCCATCTACCAACTTTTCCTGTTATTCCTTTATCACGCATTTTGTGTGCTATTACACCATGGTCACACTTGTCAAAGGCTTTTGCAAAATCTGTGTATATAACATCTGCATTCTGTTTATCTTCTAGAGCATCCAGGACCTTGTCGTAGTGGTCCAGTAGTTGGGACAAACAGGAGCGGCCTGCTCTAAACCCATGCTGTCCTGGGTTGTGCAATTGATGGGTATCAAGATGGGTGGCGATCTTGCTTCTTAGAACCCTTTCAAAGATTTTTATGATATGGGACGTTAGCGCAATTGGTCTGTAGTTCTTTGCTATTGCTTTACTGCCCCCTTTGTGGAGCGGGGCTATGTCTGTTGTTTTAGTAGCTGCGGGACGATCCCAGTGTCCATGCTCCCTCTCCATAGGATGTTAAAAGCATGTGATAGGGGCTTCTTGCAGTTCTTGATGAACACGGAGTTCCATGAGTCTGGGCCTGGAGCGGAGTGCATGGGCATGTCATTTATTGCCTTTTCGAAGTCATTTGGCGTCGTGCGAAGTGTGTGTAAGTGCTCCAAGTAGCTCGTTATGTCTCAAGACTCGACTCGACTTAAACAGTGACTGACTAAACGTTCTCACATAAACTAACTTCTTTACCAAACTGGCAATCAGAACAGCTTGCTTGAACAGTAAAACGACCGTTTCGCCGAACAGCAATATAAAAAGCAGCAGCGGCACAGCGTCAGGGACAAGAAGATAAAATAACGATCCTAACTGGGGACCTTCAACAGATCCTCCATAAAAGGCATAAAACTCACTTAATACTGAATCTAAGTTCAGCATAACCAAATCCCCAACAGCGACAGTGCACAGATACCAGAACGAATTAGGTCAGAAGCTACAGCTCAGGACCTGGGTTAACAAAGTGTCAGTGAGACACACAACCTCAGTAAAACGTCAAAAATCACTAAGTCTAGGCTATGCTCTGTGAACAGTTACACAGTCCAGAGAAATATGTTTCGCCTCACCACAGAAAACATACTCTCCCAAAACAGTCTAAACAACAAACAAACAAGAGAGAGCAAGAGGGAGGTGTTGCTCCAACCAGGGTCAGCAGCCAAGAGAACTAGCAAGGGAGGCAAGACATACTCCAAGCTCAGGTGATCACGCCACTGGTCACGTGATTCACTTGTGGCTGCCTAGCTCCAACAAGGAACCAGCAGGTAAGCAAGCGAAGCGGCAGTTATTTTAGTTAGTTTAATATCTTTATTATGCACCCCATACCCATCCTGTGGGCTGTAGTCAAAAGATTACAGAGGTACATAATGGGTCCAGGGACTGGAGCCCAAAGTTTTGATAGCTGAGCAAGTTACAAAGGTAATGAACTAACAAGTTACAAAGGTAATGAACTAACAAGTTACAAAGGTAATGAATCATGTAAGTAAATTTACTTACTTACGTTTATACATGATTACAATCATAAACAAATTATAAAGTAATGAGCAATTCACTAGTCCACACCCAGTCACAACTGTAATGAGTTCCTGGTGCAAATATTAATTGTTGGGTCACACACACATACATAGTTTTAAGACAAGGTATGATAAATCTCATGGAACAGGGAGAGCAGAGACCCAGTAGCAGACAGCGAAGAGGCGGGGCCAGGAGCTGAGTCTCGACCCCTGCAACCACAATTAGGTGAGTACGCTTCACGCACGGAGGGCCCGTGTTCAATTCCGGCGGGCGGAAACATTTCAAAGTGTTTCCTTACACACACACACATACAACAGGCCTAGTGTCTAATCGACATGTGCCTAGGACAAAATGGAAGTGGAAGGAATGGATGGAATGGGCGAAAGGGACTACATAGGAACAATTCAGTCAGAGGGCCATAAGATGGTAATTGCTGTAATGTACAACCCGCCACAGAACTGCAGGAGGCCAAGAAAAGAATACGACGAGAGCAACAGAGCAATGGTAGACACACTAGCCGAGGTAGCCAGAAGAGCCCACATGGGGAGAGCAAAGTTACTAGTTATGGGTGATTTCAATCACAAGGAGATTGATTGGGAAAACCTGGAGCCCCACGGGGGTCATGAATCATGGAGAGCCAAGATGATGGATGTGGTACTGGAAAACCTCATGCATCAACATGTTAGAGACACTACCAGAGAGAGAGGTGGGGATGATCCAGCAAGACTGGACCTAGTATTCACCTTGAGTAGTTCGGACATCGAGGATATCACGTATGAAAGGACCCTTGGAGCTAGTGATCATTTGGTTCTGTGTTTTGATTATATAGTTGAGCTACAAGTGGAGAGGGGAGCAGGAATAGGAAGGGAGAAACGAAACTACAAAAGGGGGGTCTACACAGGCATGAGGAACTTCCTACAAGACGTTCAGTGGGAGAGAGAATTGGCAGGAAAACCAGTAAAAGAAATGATGGAATATGTGACAACCAAATGCAAAGAGGCGGAGGAGAGGTTTGTCCCCAAGGGAAACAGAAGTAATGGGAAGACCAGAACGAGTCCTTGGTTCACCCAGAGGTGTAGGGAGGCAAAAACTAAGTGTAATAGAGAATGGAAAAAGTACAGAAGACAAAGGACCCAGGAAAATAAAGAGATTAGCCGAAGAGCCAGACACGAATATGCACAAGTAAGAAGTGAGGCTCAGCGACAATATGATAATGATATAGCATCAAAAGTCAAGTCTGACCCGAAGCTGTTGTATAGCCACATCAGGAGGAAAACAACAGTCAAGGACCAGGTAATCAGGCTGAGGAAGGAAGGTGGGGAGTTCACAAGAAATGACCAAGAGGTATGTGAGGAGCTCAACATGAGATTTAAAGAAGTATTTACAGAGGAGACAGGAAGGACTCCAGGAATTCAGAATAGGGAGGTATACCAACAAGTGCTGGATGAAATACACACAAGCGAGGAGGAGGTGAAGAAGCTGCTATGTGAACTCGATACCTCAAAAGCGGTGGGACTGGACAACATTTCTCCGTGGGTCCTTAGAGAGGGAGCAGAGATGTTGTGTGTGCCACTAACAAAAATCTTCAACACATCCATTGAAACTGGGCAACTACCTGAGGCGTGGAAGATGGCAAATGTAGTCCCAATTTTTAAGAAAGGAGACAGACACGAGGCATTAAACTACAGACCTGTGTCACTGACGTGTATAGTATGCAAAGTCATGGAGAAGATCATCAGGAGGAGAGTGGTGGAGCACCTAGAAAGACACAAGCTTATAAACGACAACCAGCACGGTTTCAGGGAAGGAAAATCCTGTGTCACAAACCTACTGGAGTTTTATGACAAGGTAACAGAAGTAAGACACGAGAGAGAGGGGTGGATAGACTGCATTTTCTTGGACAGTTCCTCACAAGAGGTTAATGCAAAAGCAAGAGGATCAGACACACGTAACAGGAATGGCACTGCAATGGATCAGAGAATATCTGACAGGAGGCAACAACGAGTCATGGTACGTGACAAGGTGTCAGAGTGGGCACCTGTGACGAGTGGGGTTCCACAAGGGTCAGTCCTAGGACCTGTACTGTTTTTGGTATATGTGAATGACATAACGGAAGGGATAGACTCAGAAGTGTCCCTGTTTGCAGATGATGTGAAGTTAATGATAAGAATTAAATCAGTCGAGGATCAGGCAGGACTACAAAGAGACCTGGACAGGCTACAAGCCTGGTCCAGTAACTGGCTCCTTGAATTTAACCCTGTCAAATGTAAAGTCATGAAGATCGGGGAAGGGCAAAGAAGACCGCAGACAGAGTATAATCTAGGTTTCCAAAGACTGCAAACCTCACTCAAGGAAAAAGATCTTGGGGTGAGTATAATACCGAGCACATCTCCTGAGGCACACATCAATCAGATAACTGCTGCAGCATACGGGCGGCTGGCAAACCTAAGAATAGCGTTCCAATACCTCACTAAGGAATCATTCAAGACTCTATACACCATATACGCCAGGCCCATACTGGAGTATGCAGCACCAGTTTGGAACCCACACCTGGTCAAGCACGTCAAGAAATTAGAGAAAGTGCAAAGGTTTGCAACAAGACTAGTCCCAGAGCTAAGGGGATTGTCCTACGAAGAAAGGTTAAGGGAAATCGGCCTGACGACACTAGAGGACAGGAAGGTTAGGGAGACATGATAACAACATATAAAATACTGCGAGGAATAGATAAGGTGGACAGAGAGGGGACACAGAAACAAGGGGTCACATTGGAAGTTGAAGACTCCTATGAGTCAAAGGGATGTTAGGAAGTATTTCTTCAATCACAGAGTTGTCAGGAAGTGGAATAGCCTAGAAAGCGACGTAGTGGAGGCAGGAACCATACATAGTTTTAAGACGAGGTTTGATAAAGCTCATGGAGGAGGGTGAGAGAGGATCTAGTAGCAATCGGTGAAGAGGCGGGGCTAGGAGCTATGAATCGACCCCTGCAACCACAAATAGGTGAGTATACAATCAATCAAGGAAAAAGATCTTGGGGTGAGTATAACACCAGGAACATCTCCTGAGGCGCACATCAACCAAATAACTGCTGCAGCATATGGGCGCCTAGCAAACCTAAGAACAGCATTCCGACATCTTAATAAAGAATCGTTCAGGACCCTGTACACTGTGTACGTTAGGCCCATACTGGAGTATGCTGCACCAGTTTGGAACCCACACCTAGCCAAGCCCGTGAAGAAGCTCGAGAAAGTGCAAAGGTTTGCAACAAGACTAGTCCCGGAGCTAAGGGGTATGTCCTACGAGGAGAGGTTAAGGGAAATCGACCTGACGACACTGGAGGACAGGAGAGATAGGGATGACATGATAACAACATATAAGATACTGAGAGGAATTGACAAAGTGGACAGAGACAGAATATTCCAGAGATGGGACACAGCAACAAGGGGACACAGTTGGATGTTGAAGACTCAGATTAATCACAGGGATGTTAGGAAGTATTTCTTCAGTCACAGAGTTGTCGGAAGTGGAATAGTTTGGGAAGTGATGTAGTGGAGGCAGGATCCATACATAGCTTTAAGAAGAGGTATGATAAGGCTCATGGTGCAGGGAGAGTAACTCAGTAGCGACCAGTGAAGAGACGGGGCCCATACTGGAGTATGCAGCACCGGTTTGGAACCCACACCTGGTCAAGCACGTCAAGAAATTAGAGAAAGTGCAAAGGTTTGCAACAAGACTAGTCCCAGAGCTAAGGGGATTGTCCTACGAAGAAAGGTTAAGGGAAATCGGCCTGACGACACTAGAGGACAGGAGGGTTAGGGGAGACATGATAACGACATATAAAATACTGTGAGGAATAGATAAGGTGGACAGAGACAAGATGTTCCAGAGAGGGGGCACAGAAACAAGGGGTCATAATTGGAAGTTGAAGACTCCTATGAGTCAAAGGGATGTTAGGAAGTATTTCTTCAGTCATAGAGTTGTCAGGAAGTGGAATAGCTTAGAAAGCGACATAGTGGAGGCAGGAACCATACATAGTTTTAAGACTAGGTTTGATAAAGCTCATGGAGCAGGGAGAGAGAGGACCTAGTAGCAATCAGTGAAGAGGCGGGGCCAGGAGCAACTGACCCCTGCAACCAAAATAGGTGAGTACACCCCCCGGATGGCATGATGGCTGCGTCTTGCTTCACGCACGGGGGGCCCGGGGTTCAACCCGGGGGGGCCGAAACATTTCGAAGGTTTCGTACACACACACACACACACACACACACACACACACAAAATATATACAACAGGCCTAGTGTCTAATCGACATGTACCTAGGACAAAATGGTAACTAACACATGGAAGGAAAGTCAGTAAATGAAATGATGGAATATGCAACAAAAAAAATGCAAGGAAGCAGAGGAAAGATTTGTTCCCAAGGGTAACAGAAATAAGGGGAAGTCCAGAACAAGCTCTAGGTTTACCCAAAGGTGCAGGAGGCAAAGACTAAATGCGCGAGAATGGAAAGTACAGAAGGCAAAGGACCCAGGAAAATAAGGAGGTTAGTCGTAGAGCCAGAAACGAGTATGCACAGATAAGGGGGGAGACCCAGCGACAGTACGACAATGACATAGCATCGAAAGTCAAGCTGACCTGAAACTGCTGTATACACATTAGGGGAAGAAAACATAAAGACCAGGTAATCAGGCTAAGGAAAGAAGGGGGGGAACTCATAAGAAACAATCAAGAGGTTTGTGGGGAGCTCAATACAAATTTAAAGGGATTTTTCATGGAGGCAGGAAGGACTATGGGAAGACCTCCGCATGAATCAGATGCATGATCTATGTAAATAAGACAACAGCGGCACTTCTCCGCCCCCGGGAATATTACCCTATTCCAAACTACCACCCCTCCTTTTCCCCCAAAATTTTTTAAAAAACACAACCAAAGCTTCTCTTAGCCAAACATGATGCCTTAAGCTGTATTTATAACTTAGTCACACAAAGTCCTCCAAATTATTTACGTTGATGGTTCTGTTACCAACCACGGGCGGGGGGTTTGGCTGTTGTAACAGAGTGATGGTTTCTTAAAGAAATTCCCAATCAATAACCCACATTTAGACAGAACTGTTTCCAACCCCACTCAAATGCGTCCATGTATCTAAGGTTGACATTTAATTTAACTGATTCTCTTTCCATAAATGCCCCAACTCGTTAAAAAAATTTTGGGCATGTTGTGCGAACCAACACAGGTATGGTAGGATTGGATAGTAGAGTCAGAGTGCACATGCTGTGGTTCCATCTAATTTTTAGAGCATGATAAACTGAAAATTTGGGTTAAGTTGTATGCTTTAAAAAAAGGGGTAGATTAAATTTTGGCTTGTCAGTTACAGTTTGAGAACAATAATGAAAGAACTTCAACTGAATTTCATTGACAAGACTGGAAGGACACCAGTCAGTCCATCTATACAATCATGCAGGGGGCCCCAAATGTTATGGTGCATCCAACAAAATAAGCAGATTTTTGGATGTACCACCGCCCCCCTTTCCTTTTAAATTTTTTGGCAGGTTAAATCACCACCACCAGATGTAGACCAAACAAAATTAAACTTTCCAGTTGGATTATTGTCACACCCGGATTATGTACTGGGCGATAAAATTAATGAATTCAGAGACAACTCATCAGAAATGCCAAGATATGTCAAAGATTTGATCCACAGTGGATATTAAACCATTCGGGGAAAAACCCCGATTTGCCCTGAAAAAAACATTCCAGTGTGCTCCCTAATTGTACTCACCAATTGTGGTGCAGGGGGCGAGACCAGCCCTGGCCCCGCCTCTTTCCCGTCCGCTCGGGTCTCTGCCCCCCTTCCATGAGTCATCAACCGTTTAAAACATGTATGGTTCCTGCCTCCCTATATCTTTATCGACTTTCCACTTCCTGATACTCTGTGGCTGAAGAAATGTTCCAACACCCGACCATCGGCTTTAGTTCCAGTTTTTTTTTCTGGGGAACATCCTGTCCCTGTCTCCTTGTCGATTCCCGCAATTTTGTATGCGTTACATGTCCCCTATTCTTTCCCCAGTGTTGTTAGTCCTATTTTCAACCTTTTTAAGGACAGACCCGGTTTGGGAATATTTCCCAAAACCTTTTCACTTTCTCTGGTTTCTTTACGTGCTTCCATGGGGCCAGATGGTGCTGCATATTCTAGTATGGGCCTGAAACGGTGTACAGTGTCTTGAACGTTCCTTGTTTGGTAACGGAACGTAATCTTAGGTTTGAGTCGCCCATATGGGCCCCAGTTATCGGTTGATGTGTGCCTCCGGGGAGTATTGGCGGTGTGTGTGTGTGTGTGTGTGTGTGTGTGTGTGTGTGTGTGTGTGTGTGTGTGTGTGGGACCACGCTCTTCATGACTGCTACTAGGCCTTCCCCTGCCCCTGAGCTTTATCATCCCATCTTAAAGCTATGTAGAGGCTGACTATTCCACTTCCTGACACTCTATGGCTGAAGAAATACTTCCTAACACCCTGTGATTCATCTGGTCTTCAACTTCCAACGTCCCCTTTTTTGCTGTGCCCCCCTCTGGGAAAATCCTGTCTCTTCCACCTTGTCTTTTCCCCCTTTTTTGTAGTCGATTGTCCCCAACCCCCCTGTACCCCAAAGTTGTAAGGCCGTTTCCCCTTTAAATTTTCTTCAAAGACTTTTTTTTAGCTCGAATAACCTTTTTAAAACCCCATTTTATAATTTTTGACGTGCTTGACCAGGCATTAGGTTTTGTTTTGTTTATGTGTATGTGATACCACCGTTTTGGGTTTGGGGGGGAGATGCCCGGCCCCGCCCCTTTTACGGCCCCACTGGGTCACTTTCCCGCGTCATGAGCTTTTTCATACCCCTTTTAAAGCATTTGGGGGTCCTGCCCCACTAATCGCCCCCCAAATATTCCACTTCCTGACCACTCGGGCTGAAGAAATACCCCAACACCCCCGTGATTATCTGAGTCTTCAACTTCCCAAAGGGCCCCTTTTTTGTGGCCATCTCAACATTTTCTGTCCACCTTGTCAATTCCCCCCTCAGTATTTTTTTGTTACATGTCCCCCCATCTTCCTGTCCTACAGGTTGTCATGTCGTTTTCCCTTAACCCCCTTGGGACATTTTTTAGCCCGGGGCTATTTGTTTAAACCTTTTTCATTTCTCTAGTTTCTTTTTCGGGTTGGGAGGTGTGGGTTCCAAATGGTGCGCATACCCAAAGGGTCAACAAAGTGTAATCCTAGGATTCCTTTTCCGGGTGACACCAACCATAGCCATGCCACTGTTATGAAACTTTTGAATGCTTTTTTATGGCGTATTATTAACTCATTCTATCCTTTTCCGACGAGACAAAAAAAGTTTATTGCTACAATAATATTCCTTATTCTTTACTTTCAGTTTGTACTCTGCTTCACTATACTACGGCTTGTACAACGGGACACAGTATGTTTATTCCCCCCGAGAGAATTTAGGCAAATAATAACGATCCCCAAAAGGATTAACAGGAGGATAAAAAATTTTTTAGGGGGAAAAGAGGAATTTATGGCGCATCAAAAAAGAAGATGTTAACCTTATTGACCAATATGTTCAGTTGGGGAAAAAAAAAGGGATTAGAAAGGCAAAAGTGACTATGAAATTAAGGTTGCTAATGAATCAAAGACTAATCCAAAAAGGGGTTTTTTCAATTAAGGACGAAGGGGAGGGGAAAAGGTAGGACCTCTGAAAATTGGGAATGGGAGCTGACGGATAACGAACTGGAAATGTGTTCTCTATTTAAGACATTTTTTGTCAGTCTTTTCACAAAAAGACGTAAATGAGATTCCAGAAATTAACAATTATTCAGTTCCAAAATTTAAAAACTAATATTACTGTCACGAGGGATATGGTTATCAAACAAAAGATAAACTGAAGCAAAATAATCCCGGGGCCTGACGAGTTGTTTTCCAGGGTACTTTAAAAATCAAAAAAGGAACTTAGTCAGCCAAACGAATGTGTTTAATACGTCCATCCCAACTGGGGGGCCAGAGATGTGGAAGATAGCTAAGGGGTTTCCCATATTCAAATCGGGATAAATCCATTCCATCAAATTCCGTCCAATAAGCCTCAGTCTATAGTAGGCAAATTATTAGAATCAATTATAGCTGATATTATCAGAAGTCACCTTGAAGAACATAATTTGATTAATGAATCTCAATATGGGTTTTTAAATCGTTCCTGCCTGACAAATTTACTGACGTTTTTTAATAAAACATTTGAGGCAGTAGACAGTGATAAAGAATATGATATAGTTTACTTGGGTTTCAGTAAGGCCTTCGAAGAGACCTCACAAGAGACTTTAAGAAAGGTGGCAGCCATGGTATAGGGGGTAAAGTTCTAGCATGGATAGAGGCATGGCTTACCAATAGAAAGCAGAGAGTTTTATTTAAGGGGTCAAACTGAATGGGGATTTGTCACTAGTGGCGTTCCAAAAGGACGTTTTTGGGGCCCCTTGTTGTTCATAATTTACATTAAAGACCTTGATGAAGGAATTGAAGTGAAAGAGTAAATTTGTTTATGATAAAAATAGGGGCCCTATAATTCATTCTGAGGAGGATACCAGTGAACTCCAGGAGGGTTTGGGAAAAATTTAAAGTCTTTGGGCTGAAAAATGGCAGATGAAGTTCAATGTGGGAAAGGTAAGGTGCTAGTCGTTGGTAATGAAAATATCCCCCGAATTTATAAACTAGGTGAAGTTGAGCTTGATCATACAGAATGTGAAAAAACTTGGGAGTCATGGTAAGCAGAAACGCCCAAAACAACATCCATGGCAATAACAAAAGATTATAGGATTTATTTCAAAAGTATAAGCAAAGAAGTCCAAAGTTATTTTTCAGCTCTATACATCACTAGTGAGACCTCATTTTGGGTTATGACCAGTTTTTTGGGCTCCTACTACAGGATGGATATAGATTCATTGAGAACATACAAAAAAGAATGACTAAAATGATTTACAGTATAAGAAATCCCCCGTATGAAGATAGACTTAGAGCATTGAATCTCCACTCTCTGGAGAGACGTAGAATGGGGGGAGATATCATCGAGGTGCACAAGGGGAGAGGGGCATAAACAAAGGAGATATTAATAAAATACTGAGGATATCGAACCAAGTAAGAACGAGAAATCGGTTTTAAAATTTGGATAAATTTAGATTTAGAAAGGACATAGGCAAGTACTGGTTTTCGAACAGAGTTGTAGATGCGGGAACAATCTTCCGATTAGGGTGATAGAGGCTAGGACCTTGGGGGGCTTTAAAAGAGATTGGAAAAATATGAGTGGGAGGGGCGGGGTTTGATTGTGTCGGGAGTACAGGAGAAATTTTGGGTAGTGGTGGTTTTGATAAGGCCCTGCCTTTTTGGGCCAGTAGGCCTTCTGCAGTGTTCCTCCATTTTATGTTCTTATGTTCTTTCTGTTTAGATACGTACATGATCTACTCTGTTTTTTCCCCCCTTCCCCCCATTATCTGTACCAACATATAGCTTTTTTTCCCCCTCCCCCTTTTTATTAAGAGATTTTAATGGTCATTTGCTTTAGGGAGTGTCTCACTGTGACCCTTTGGGGGCTAATTACAGGCTTTTTTCCCTTTTCTACCCCACCATTTTTAAAACACCAATACCCCTACACATTTAGATCCCTCACTTGTAGTCTCTTATGTTTACCTGAGAGGGGTTTTGGGGGTCAACGCCCCCCCGGCCCGGTTTTGACCAGGGCCCGGAGAACTAGAGAATGGAGACCGAGGGCCTATTCACCATCATAGCTGAGCTTTGGTCAGTATTGAACTCTTCATAAAAGCAATAATTTCCCTCTTATCATTACTTCTAATTCTTACAACAACTTACTCGTCGCTCCCGGACAGTTTGGGGCACATGCCATATCCTTTCCTGATGTTCCTTCTATTCATCCTCTGCAGACGAATTGTTCCTAATTCTACCACCTGTCTTTTTTCGGCAATGACTGTAATCCTCAACCACAAAAATATAATTATTTTTTTCCCTGGTGGTTCCTGACTGTGCTTGCACAGTGGATTTGAAATTTCTGCATGAAGCTGATACTGTTCCAAAAGAATGCCAACTATTTCCCCAAATTTTTAAACAGACAAGAACGATTTGCCATGTTATATATAGCAAAACGAACTTTGTGGGTTGTGTGTCCATATCACCCTTACTACTTGGTTGTGCAGTTTGGTAAAAAAAATATGAAGGGTTTGGGCCCAAGGACTCTCTGATGTTAATTTATAGGCCCTCTTAATTATGCTATGACTGCTTCCAACTGTCCACCTTCAGAGGTTTTAAACAATTGCTAAAACAAAACCCGATAACTTTCCGAAACCCTTTATGAAAGTAAAAAGTATAATGAAGTCAACAATATGGACGAAAAAACCAGGCATGCATTAGGACATATTCATCCCGTTATCTAAACTAGACTATGGAAAAAAAACTATTATTCAGCCTGCCCTGCTACTAAGATCCCATGCATCATCAAGGGTTTTTTGTTAGGGGGCTTGATACAGGGTAAACGCCCATCTTTTAAGATGGGAAAAAAATGGAAAAAAACCGAAAAATGGAAAAAAAAAACACATAAGCAGTATAATGTGATCCCTTTTTTTGACAACGTTTTGCCCCGCAGTGGGGTTTATCAGTCCAGACAGATCTACCTGGAAATGAGCAACATGGAGATATATATAGGGACAGTCAGGGGGAGAATGCTGGGTCAGGTGGAGAAAGCTGCATGTGAGTCTTAAAAGTAGTGTGATAGTTAAAAACATATGTGACTTAAAGGACCTGCAGTGTACCATTCTTGAGTTCTGGTGGGATATTGGGAAATTTCTTGGGAAAGGTTCAGCTATGTTTTAAAACCGTTTTTCTGGTTGAAGTTGTTGGGTATACAGATGAGTGATGATTCAGGATTCTTCGGATTGCGTGTTGTCTTCTGGGAGAGTCTTGCGTTTCTGTAGTTGATTAAATGGTTTTAAATTTCGGGTTGAACACAGGCATTTCTTGAGTC
>WNWK01043613.1:0-15426 GCA_009830355.1 Cherax destructor
TTTTTCCAGGTTTATAGAACAAAAGTTAGGGATAAGATAGAAAAATAAACACATAAGCAGTATAATGTGATCCTTTATTGACAATCGTTTGCCCACGCAGTGGCTTTATCGAGTCACAGACAGATCTACCTGGAAAATGAGCAACATGGAGATATATAGGTACAGTCAGGTGGAGAATGCTGGGTCAGGTGGAGAAAGCTGCATGTGAGTCTTAAAAGTAGTGTGATAGTTAAAAACATAGTGTGACTTAAAGGACCTGCAGTGTACCATTCTTGAGTTCTAGGTGGGATAGCGTTGAAGAAGTTTATGTGTTTATTTTTCCATTGTGTCGGTATTTTTATACCATTTATTTGCACAGGGATAAGATAGGTCCCCTTAAAAATAACTCTGGGCATCTTACTGACAAGGAGAATGATATGTGCTCTATTTTTAATAATTATTTTCTCGGTTTTCACAAGGAAGACACTAATAATATCCCAGTAATTAATTTTTACAGAGGCCCAGAAGAAGATAAATTATGTAATATCACAGTCACTAGCGAAATGGTTAGGAAACAACTAGACCGACTGAAACAAAATAAATCGCGGGTCCTGATGAGATTTTGCAAGGGTTCTTAAGGAATGCAAATGGAACTATGTGAACCAATATCTAACATTTTTAATTTATCTCTTCAAACAGGTGTAGTGTCTGATATGTGGAAGATGGCTAATGTAATTCCTATTTTTAAAGCAGGGGACAAGTCACACCGTCAAATTATTCCAATAAGCCTGACCTCAATTGTAGGCAAATTATAGAGTCAATTATAGCTGATATTATTAGAAGCATCTAGATAACCATAATTTGATTAATGATACTCAGCATGGATTCACGAGGGGCCGTTCCTGCCTATCAAATTTATTAACCTTCTTCACTAAAGCTTTTGAGGCTGTTGATCACGATAAAGAATTCGATATTGTTTATTTAGACTTTAGTAAGGCTTTTGACAGAGTACCGCACCAGAGACTGTTAAAGAAAGTGGCAGCTCATGGCATTGGGGGAAAAGTGCTGTCATGGATCGAGTCATGGCTCACCAATAGGAAGCAGAGAGTGTGCATAAATGGGGTTAAATCCGAATGGGACTTGTAAAAGTGGTGTTCCACAGGGATCAGTCTTAGGCCCATTGTTATTTATAATATATATCAATGACCTTGACGAGGGAATTACTAGTGATATGAGCAAATTCGCCGACGACACGAAGATAGGTAGGATAATTGATTCAAACATAGATGTCATAGAACTTCAGGAAAATTTAGACAAACTTAATTCGTGGTCAGAAAAGTGGAGATGCAATTCAATGTAGATAAATGCAAGGTTCTGAAGCTCGGGAGTGTCCATAACCCAAGCACTTATAAGTTAAATAACGTAGAACTTAGCCATACAGATTGGAGAAGGACTTGGGGGTGATGGTAAGCAGAACCTTAAACCAAGACAGCAATGCCTAAGACAACGTAATAAGTCAAATAGATTACTGGGATTTATATCAAAAGTGTTAGCAACAGAAGTCCAGAGGTTATTTTACAGCTTTATACATCATTAGTAAGGCTCACCTAGAATACGCAGCTCAGTTTTGTCTCCATATTACAGAATGGACATAAATTCGTTAGAAAACATTCAGCGTAGAATGACTAAATTAATACATAGCATTAGAAATCTTCCTTACGAAGAAAGATTGAAAACCCTAAAATTACATTCACTTGTAAGACAGTAGAATGAGGGAGACATGATCGAGGTATACAAGTGGAAAATGGTATTAACAAAGGGGATATAAATAAGGTCTTGAGGATATCTCTCCAAGAGAGAACCGCAATAATGGATTCAAGTTAGATAAGTTTAGATTTAGAAAGGATATAGGAAAGTATTGGTTTGGAAATAGGGTAGTTGATGAGTGGAACAGTCTGCCTAGTAGGGTTATTGAAGCTAGGACCTTGGGTAGTTTCAAATTTAGGTTGGATAAATTCATGAGTGAGAGGGTTGGATTTGAGTGGGACTGCGCATGAGTGGGTAGAATTGTCAAAGCTTATTTCTTGGGTAGCATTGAAGATTGGGTTGAGCAAATTTCTGTTAGTGGGACGGATTGTGAAGGACCTGCCTAGTATGGGCCAACAGGCCTGCTGCAGTGTTCCTCCTTTCTTATGTTCTATGTTATGTATGTTCAATTCCTGGTCAGAAAATGGCAGATGCAGTTCAATGTAGATAAATGCAAAGTTCTAAAGCTGGGAGTGTCCATAACCCAAGCACTTATAAGTTAAATAACGTAGAACTTAGCCATACAGATTGCGAGAAGGACTTGGGGTGATGGTAAGCAGCAACCTTAAACCAAGACAGCAATGCCTAAGGTACGTAATAAGGCAAACAGATTACTGGGATTTATATCAAGAAGTGTTAGCAACAGAAGTCAAGAGGTTATATTACAGCTTTATACATCATTAGTAAGGCCTCACCTAGATTACGCAGCTCCAGTTCTGGTCTCCATATTACAGAATGGACATAAATTCGTTAGAAAACATTCAGCGTAGAATGACTAAATTAATACATAGCATTAGAAATCTTCCTTACGAAGAAAGATTGAAGACCCTTAAATTACATTCACTTGTAAGACGTAGAATGAGGGGAGACATGATCGAGGTATACAAGTGGAAAATGGGTATTAAAAAGGGATATAAATAAGGTCTTGAGGGTATCTCTCCAAGAGAGAACCTGCAATAATGGATTCAAGTTAGATTACTTTAGATTTAGAAAGGATATAGGAAAGTATTGGTTTGGAAATAGGGCAGTTGATGAGTGGAACAGTCTGCCTAGTAGGGTTATTGAAGCAAGGACCTTGTGTAGTTTTAAATTTAGGTTGATAAATTCATGAGTGAAAGGTTGGATTTGAGGGGAATTGCACATGAGTAAATAAAATTATCAGAGCTTGTTTCTTGGGTAGAATTGAAATTGGGTTGAACAAATATTCTGTTAGTGGATGGAATGTGAAGGACCTGCCTAGAATGGGCCAACAGGCCTGCTGCAGTGTTCCTCCTTTCTTATGTTCTTATGTTCTTATGTTCCTGAAGTTCTATGACATCTACGTTTGAATCAATTATCCTACCTATCTTCGTGTCGTGGAATTTGCTCATATACTAGTAATTCCCCCGTCAAGGTCATTGATATATATTATAAATAACAACGGGCCTAAGACTGATCCCTGTGGGAAAAACCACTTGTTACAAGTCCCCATTCGGATTTAACCCCATTTATGCACACCTCTGCTTCCTATTGGGGAGCCATGACTCGATCCATGACAGCACTTTCCCCATGCCATGAGCTGCCACTTTCTTTTAACAGTCTCTGGGGCGGTACTCTATCAAAAACCTTACTAAAATCTAAAATAAACAATATCGAATTCTTTATCGTGATCAACAGCCTCAAAAGCTTTAGTGAAGAAGGTTAATAAATTAGATAGGGAGGAATGGCCCTCGTGAATCCATGCTGAGTATCATTAATCAAATTATGGTTATCTAGATGGTTTCTAATAATATCAGCTATAATTGACTCTAGTAATTGCCTACAATTGAGGTCAGGTATTGGGCGGAAATTGACGGTAGTGACTTGTCCCCTGCTTTAAAAATAGGGAAATTTCATTAGCCATCTTCCACATATCAGACACTACACCTGTTTGAAGAGATAAAATAAAAAAGTTAGATATTTTATATATATATATATATATATATATATATATATATATATATATATATATATATATATATATATATATATATATATATATATATAAAAAGGTCTTTTTGAGGGCAATGAGTGGAGTGTATATTATGCAGAGAATTCAGAGTTTATTGTTGAGCTATACTGTTTATTGTTTTACTATACTGTTTTAAGTTACTGTTCTTACATGTAAACTGTATTGTCTGTTGGTACCGACATATTGTGGTAAAGGTCACTTGTATACTGAACTGTACTTAAGATGTGTCCACATAGAGAGAGATGAACAAAATATGACGACTAGCAGGGCATATAAATCTGAGGTGTAGGGAAATAGAGGTTGCCCCTTGAAGAGATGGGGATCTAAGTAAGGCTTCGAGTGGCCTGGACATCCAGCAGGCTTGTGTGAGAGTGTTAGGAGTGAGTGAAGGAGAATGGTTTTTATGTGTTGACGTGTTGCTGGAGTGTGAGCAAAGTAACATTTTAGATGGGAAACCATTTAGCTAGATTCGTTTCCTGGAGGTGGAAGACACAGTGCCTACCCTCTGAGAAGAGAGGTGGAGATGTTGCAATTCGGAGGAGTCGTCTGAGCTGTTATGTCAATATGATTCTGGAAAGACAGTGATTGAATGAATAACGGTGTAAACGTTTTTTCTTATTCAGACCTCACAACCTCAGTGGTGTGACCTTTTCTTTAAGTGTCAGCATTAATGATATTGGAACGATATTTAAAGAAATATATCTAAAAATGTAATGGAAAATTCAAAATTCCTATGGAACTTTCTCCATATATTCTCAATCAGTTAGTCACACCTTAATGTGTAATTTACAAGAAATTTAGAGAAATATATTAATATATTTACTCTCTTCATATGATGAATTTTTAGAATAATATTGGATTCCTTTCTCAATGGTTTCACGTTTATGTATGGTGTTTTGAAATGTTAGGGTTGAGAGGTTATTGAAGACTCGGAACCTCTCATACATCATACAGCGAAAGAAACTCATCAAGTTTTATACAATTTATTCTATGGTAGTTTTACGTAGCCAAAATATTTTTCATAAACAGGATATATTTTTTTTTTTTATGCAAATGACTAACCACTGCAGACATTAAAGCTGTTTAGATATTTATAAAAAAAAAATAGTTCTGAAACGATTGTAAAAAAAAATATGTAGACTCATCCCTAGAGAGTTCAAAATGCACTCAAGTAGATGTGAAATAGACTTAAGAATACTGTTTACCTTCCAATACGTTTATTACTATATTTTGTATAGTTTACCTACCATTATTAATGTTATTTCAGTTTACACAATTTATCTCCCACTATTTATGTACCTTACACATTTTTCCTCCCAATACTCTACTGTCAGTATTCTTTGCACGCTACTTGTGTTAAACCAGTCCACGGGCTGGGCTTGAACTCGGGTTAATGAGTCGTAAAACTCCAGACCGACGCGTCAGCCACTGGGCCAGCTGGTCTGCAGTTTAATGACTCACTAACCACGAGTTCAAGCCCCGCCCGTGGTATGGCTTGTTTGCAATCGTGTCATTACGATTTTGTGAGTCAGTTACTTGTGTTATTATGCTACATTACTTTCAAACTGGCTATTTAACATTATATAATTTCCGGTGCACTGGTATGTCTAATATAATTGGCCAAAATAATTTATTATTCAGTACTAGTCCAACTATTTTTGACACCTTATTTTCTGTTTGCAACTTGTTGTATTACACATGACATAGAAAGTTGCATGTACTCTGAGAGTGCACTTAAAGTGAATCAAAGATTGATGTTTACAACTTTTTCAGTCATATTTCAACAACTAGACCAGTATCTTACCTGAGGTAACATTGTTCATGCATAACTTTATCCAATGTTCCCGGCAGGTAGCACCACGTCTCCCACCAGATGCAAACACATGTCTGTTGCAACAGACGACAATGGGTGCAGCTTCAACTGTCCAGTGTGGCAGCATTTGCTTCAGTAACCCCAACTGCACACTCTTCTGCGTCTTGGGTAGGTGTAAGGGTAAGATCTATGGAGTTTTTGTGGCAACACACTACAACACCTTCCTGTAAGCTTTTTCACCCTGAAATGTGTCACTCTTCAGTTCTGGAAAGACAATGCTATAACTTATGTTGATACAGAACATCCAGACCATGGCAAAACCTGGGTAGCCAAAGCCACTCCGGAGAGAGGTTTTTTTGTTAGCTCCACGAAGGTAAAAAAGCTGGCAGGAAATGACAGAAATCGTACACCAACTCCAATTATTTCTGGAGTGGAATCAGCCAGTAGCCTCCATTCCAAAACAACAAATATTAGTGCCAGGAAAAAAAAAGAGACCTCCCCCCACATACCACCAATACGACGACATTCATCTTTGCAAATAAACAAGGTCTAAAGCCAACAACGAACAACAAAATACCTTTCATCCATGGACTGCATACAGAGTCACACGCAATGCTCATGGTTTTCACAGAGACCAACATAAAGGATCACTTTCACAAAGAAATATGGATCCCAGGTTAGAGCCTATACAGGTGCGACAAAGTGAACAGGCAAAAGTAGGGGGGGGGGGGGAGGGGGTTGGCTTGTATGTCACAGTGACTATATGCTCGATTAGAGATTTTGCCACCGAAGTGGCTAGTTTATTGTGCACCCCATATCCATCCTGTGGACGGTAGCGCAGAGCATGGATACACAAAAAGCCCAGGCACTAGGCCCCAAAAGGGTTAACAATTGTACATTTGGATTTATATCTACATTTCACTTATCTGTTACAAGCAAATTTAGGAAATTTACTTAGTATAACTGGTATCCTATTTTCATGAATAAGATATCTTGACATGTCACATAGGTTATTATAATGTCTATCTCTATATTCCTCAATAAGTGGACAATTCAGCACATAGTGTTCAAGACAGTGACCATATGCCTGATCACATAATTTGCATTCAGTTTGATCATCATCTGTGTGTCTCCCAAACTGCCAGAAGTACTTGTAGCCAAGCCTAAGCCTGGCCACTACAACATCAGTCAGTCTGTTCACATTGCAAGTTGCTCCATAAACATACTTATCTATGTTCATGTTATCATAGTGGGTTATAGATCTACTCAGGCTTCTAACTGCATTCCTATAGCAATCATTTTCATTATTTACTTCTCTCCTAATATTATTCCTAATGCTAGACACAGATATACCAAAGTTATATTCTACATTCTCCTTCTGGGTACTCTTCTTGGCTAACATATCAACTTTATCATGAAGGAGTAATCCAATGTGTGATGGAATCCATAGGAATTGTACATTAATTCCTTTGTCCCGGATTTTTGAGTATCTATACCTGGCTTCTCCAATGAGCATGCTGTTAGAGTCATTATATGAGTCAAGAGCCTTCAGTGATGACATAGAATCAGTAATGATGATAGAGTCAAGCTCAGTGTCATAAGTTAGCTTTAGTGCCATTAGGATTGCAAACAATTCAGTTTGCAGTGTAGACGCCCAGTTGTTAATTTTTATGCCTAGTTCAAAAAAATTATTATTGTTCTTAACTAGGGAGGTGGCAACCAGAGCAGATGCAGCCCTGCCAGAAGACTCCTGTTTAGATCCATCAGTGTATATAACTTGTGATAACTTATTACTACCAGCTATGCGAGAAATTTCTTCTTGAGCAGTTGATTAACAAGTGATTTAAGGAAGGGATTACTAGCAATGAGCGTCTTGGGAGGGACTTGCAGGTATGTGATATTAAATGAACACATCTTCCATGGAGGGGTGAAATGCTCTTGTTGCCTACAGTGATACAATTCATGCAGGTTATAAAACTTAATGTAATTGCATGTTTTCACAATCCATTTAGATCTGTGAGTATTTACTTCTAGACATTTAGTAAGATTCATTGTGACAGTGTCTGGTTCATTTCTTAACATTCTAATACCAAGTACAGTGTTAATCTCAACAATCCTATCACTGATACTAGTAATACCAAGCTCCTTCCTCATATTAAGAACGGAGCTTGGTATTACTAGTATCAGTGATAGGATTGTTGAGATTAATACTGTACTTGGTATTAGAATGTTAAGCTATATGCTCGGAACTACTAAACTCCTCAAATGATGATGATGTTTTTGCAGTAAAGATCGAGAACCAAAACTTTGTCATTGTTGTTGTATACAAGCCTCCAGATGTAACTTCCCAACAATTCCAGGAAGAGGTTTTGAAAATAGTCCACTGTCTGGAAAATCTTGCTCCCGGGGATTTCAACCTAAGTGGGAGTATCACGCTAACGGACCTTCTATTTTCTCTCTCTCTCGTCCGATTTTTTTTCATTTTTGTTGTACGTTAATAAGTGTACACTCTCCTTATTGTGTTAGTTTCAATAAGAAAACAAAATATTTACTAAAAATGACATTTGGCATGAACAATCTGCTAAATGGCACTATGTGATTTTTCGTATGGTACGAAACCCTGTAAATATCTTATCTTTATTCCACAAAAAAATCAAATTAAGATTTGACATTTTGCAAAATATCTGATCTTTACTCCCACACAAATCCCAAAATATTTGAAATATTTTCAAAATCCCACCACCAGCTTCTAAAACATTGTTTTATGATTCCTGTGAAAATAATTTCACAGACTGATAATGAAATAATTCAATAATTAACTTCCGAGATATTCAGTGAAAACGTGCGCCGTATACCTCATGACTCGTGAAAAAAAAAGTCAAGATTTTTTTTTTTTTTCAGTTATTCCGTATTAAACAAATGATCTAGTGCAGTTAGCCTTACAAACACTCCATTTTCTCTTATACTAAGACCTCAGAAGGCAAAGAGAGAACGATATAGTCAGAGCGGTAATGATTATCCTTTGGTGCTGACTTCAACCACTCGTCACATTAAGGCCTATTTTATTCATTCTAGAGTATTTATCATGTTTCTATGATATTTACATATTGTCTTATGTCATATTAGATCAATTGTGATAAATAAATAAGCTGTGGTGTTGATATCAACATAAAATAAAGACTATCCCTATCCATCGCCAGACTAATGAATTCCTGCTGACGTAAGCAAATATTCCCAGACGGTTCCTGATTAGCTCCCAGACTGAGTATTAGCTCCGCCCACTTTGTTAGAAATGCCATATCGTAAATTATTATATTAGAAAGAATAATACAAAAAATAGCTAAAAAAAAATCTGTAAAAAATCTAAAAATTTACTGCATGTGAGCAGGCGTGCAACGGGCGTCGTCGTCACCATACATGATATAAATGACTATAATTCCTTGTAGGAACAGCGTAGAACAATGAGACTTATACCAGAGTGTTGCCAAAGTGTTAAGCTATTTTTCTACACGATTACCTCAATTTCCATAATTTTTATATATTTTTTTTCACTAATGCACCGCATGTGTCAGCCGCCATTAAGACACCTAGAATGGAAGAATGTAGCAATTAATGCTGTAAAAGAGATAACACCAGGAGGCAGCTCAGATGAAAACTCGCACACACACGAGCTTTTAAATCTCTGCACCAAATTCACCTTAAACCAGCAAATAGTAGAGCCAACAAGATTAGAGAATACACTGGACCTCATCTTCACTAACAATGATGATCTAATACGAAATATTACAATATCAAAAACAATGTACTCAGATCACAACATAATAAAGGTTTAGACATGTATACGCAGAGCCCCTACTTTGACAAGATGGGTCCTACACAGATGACAGCAAAGAAATGAGTGAGCTACTAAAGTCCCAGTATGACTCAGTTTTTAGCGAGCCGCTAACCAGACTGAAAGTCGAAGAGCTAAATGAATTTTTTATGAGAGTGCCACAGAATTTGGTAGACGCAAACCTATCTGATATTATTCTGAAGCCAAATGACTTCGAAAAGGCGATAATTGACATGCCCATTCACTCTACCACAGGCCCAGACTCATGGAACTCCGTGTTGACACCCGAAACCCTCTCTGGATATACTCCAGGTATATAACATTATTGTTAACAACTGTTTAGCATGACATACTTCCCCTAGTGGGGTTGTGATGTGTGCAGCGTGCATTACAATTTATTTGCATTCATCACTCAACCACGTCTTGCATTCCCTCTGTACCAGCCAAACTGACAGTAAGGTCAGATTAGATGTGGAGGGACTCCGGCTAGTGTGATTCACTCTTAGTTTTATAATAATAATAATAATAATAATAATAATAATAATATTTTATTTGTACATGACATAACTAGCTGAGCACAGTGACATACTATATTGAAAGCTCATTGTTATGCAGATAACTTCGGGCAAATTAGGGTAATGTTGTCTCCGGGATGCAACCCACACCAGTTGGCTAACACCCAGGTATTTACGTCTAAGTGAACAAGCAAAGCAGTTGTCTTAAGGAAACACGCCCAAATTTTTACACCCGTACCAGGATCGATCCACGGACCTCAGTGTGTGATCCGAGTCCTTTTCGTTTCTCTATTGTGCTTTTTTTTATTAACACATCGGCCATTTCCCACCAAGGCAGGGTGGCCCAGAAAAGAAAAACTTTCATCATTCACTCCATCACTGTCTTGTCAGAGGCATGCTTACACTATAGTTATAACACTGCAACATTAACACCTCTCCTTTATAGTGCCGGCACTGTACTTCCCACCTCCAAGACTCTGGCTAGCTGGTTCCTGAATCCCTTCATAAATATTTTCCTGCTCACACTCCAACAGCATGTCAAATCCTAAAAACCATTTGTCTACATTCTCTCCTATCTAACATGCTCATGCATGCTTGCTGGAAGTCCAAGCCCCTCGCACACAAAACCTCCTTTACCCCTCCCTCCAACCTTTCCTAGGCCGACCTCTAGCCTACCTTCCCTCTACTACAGATTTATACACTCTCGAAGTCATTCTATTTTGTTCCAGTCCTCTCTACATGTCCGAATCACCTCAACAACCCCTCCTCAGCCCTCTGGATAATAGTTTTGGTAATCCCACACCTCCTCCTAATTTACAAACTACGAATTCTCTGCATTATATTCACACCACACATTGCCCTCAGACACGACATCTCCACTGCCTCCAGCCTTCTCCTCGTTGCAACATTCACCACCCATGCTTCACACCTATTTAAGAGCATTGGTATAACTATACTCTCATACATTCCCCTCTTTGCTTCCATGGACAAAGTTCTGTGTCTCCACAAGCTCCTCAGTGCACCACTCACCTTTTTCCCCTCGTCAATTCTATGATTCACCTCATCCTTCATAGACCCATCTGCTGACATGTCCACTCCCAAATATCTGAATACATTCACCTCCTCCATACTCTCTCCCTCCAATCTGATATCCTATCTTCCGCTACCTAATTTTTTGTTATCCTCATCACCTTACTCTTTCCTATATTCACTTTCAATTTTCTTCTTTTACATACCTTACTAAACTCAACCACCAACCTTTGCAACTTCTCTTCAGAATCCCCCAAAAGCACAGTGTCATCAGCAAAGAGCAACTGTGACAACTTCCACTTTGTGTTAGATTCTTCATCTTTTAACCCCACACCTCTTGCCAACACCCGAACATTCACTTCTCTTACAACCCCATCTATAAATATATTGAACAACCATGGTGACATCACATATCCTTGTCTAAGGCCTACTTTTACTGTGAAATAATCTGCCTCTCACCTACATACTCTAACCTGAGCCTCACAATCCTCGTAAAAACTTTCACCGCTTTCAATAACCTACCTCCTGTTTCATACATTTGCAACATCTGCCACATTAAACCATACCACGGGTGGGGTTCAAACCCGCGGTCACAGTCTCAAAACTCCAGACAGTCGCTAAGCCACTGGGTCAGCTAGCTTCAATAAGATTCATCCAACTAGGTATATTTCTACACCATAGGAAGGTTAGCATAGGCACCACTGTGTCCACAAATGCAAGTTTTTACAGACGAATCTCCGCTAGCATGGCCGTGACGAACTCTAGCTCAAGTCCCCCTCAAAGCCGTCAACACAGTGGTGTCTATGCTAACCTTCCTATGGTGTAGAAATATACCTAGTTGGATGAATCTTATTGAAGCTAGTGGCCCAGTGGCTTACGCGACGGTCTGGAGTTTTGAGACACTGTAACCGCGGGTTCGAACCCCACCCGTGGTATGGTTTGTTTGCAATCGTGTCATTACGATTTCGTGAGTCTGCCACATTGCCTCCATATCCACCCTGTCATACGCCTTTTCCAAATCCATAAATGCCTCAAAAACCTCTTTATCCTTATCTAAATACTGTTCACCTATATGTTTCACTGTAAACACTTGGTCTACACACCCCTACCCCTCCGAAAGCCTTCTTGTTCATCTGCTATCCTACTCTCCGTCTTACTCTTAATAATAATAATAATAATAATAATAATAATAATAATAATAATAATAATTCAGAAGTTCAGTTTATTGACGTATTTTGATCGATCCATTCTTAGAATATTTAAACACTCTTTTGTCAGGTATGTGAGCTGTGCATAGTCGTTGACGTCTTTGTTGAATTGTTGAACGAGGTCTTGAACTTGTCGTGGTGCGAAGTTATATTGGGCAACAGAGGTATATTTGACAGTTCCATTGCAGAGTCGATGATGGACCGTAGATTTTTTTTGCGACCATGGTGTTCGTGTTCGAACATATAGTGAAGAATCAAAGGTTTTTCCAGGTGAGGCCGGGGATATGGTCATCGACTTCAATTTGTTCTTCAGAGGTGTGAGAGTCTTGATCTTCTGGGGGACTTGCAGTGGGTGTGGACTTGGTGGCTG
This sequence comes from Cherax destructor, assembly GCA_009830355.1. NCBI lineage: Eukaryota > Metazoa > Arthropoda > Malacostraca > Decapoda > Parastacidae > Cherax > Cherax destructor. The sequence continues at coordinate 12,543 of WNWK01043613.1, forward strand.
ACTGGACAGGTGGTGTGGCTTGGAAAGCTGGTGGGTCAGGAGTGGATTGGGCGGCTGTAGTTTAAATTCAGTGGTTGTGTTTTAGGAGGCAATGCTGAATTGTGTGACCTTAAGGGCCATATTGGTTGGAGTTAATAATATCTTTATTTCTACATACCTATTTTACTGATAGGTGAACATGGTGGCAGAATTGATCTGGAGTTGGTGGTGATGAGCCTGGTGAGTCCACTAGCTTTTGTACGATAATAACTATCCAGCAGTCGATGTCGTGGAGGTGTGGAGGAAGGGAGTGGGGGAAGGGAGTGGAGGAAGGGAGTGCAGAAGGGTCACTAAGGGCAGCAGCATAGCAAGAAGAGGTAAAGGAAAAAAGAGGAAGAGATGAATCATAAGGTGAGTGATAATTGGTCGTGTTAGTGGGAGAGAGGAGTGTGTAGAGGTGGTAGGAGTAGAAGATGGATTGTAGATGAAGGGGAATAGTATGGTCATGTTCCTTGCATTTGGAACGCTGGGTTGAAGTGGCCGTATTAGGTAGGAGCAGTAAAGGCTTCTTAAAGGGTTTGAGCATTTAGTATTGGTCGGAGGCAGAGCATTTACAGCAGACCTGGGATTGAGAGCAAGAGGATTTTTCGTGGCCGTTGTTAAGACTGTGAAGCAGAACACATCTCCGGTCTGAGGGACTGACCACCTCCAAACTTGATGGACTGAACACATTGTCGTTACCTTCACTGCTTCTACCGTCTATATCTTAGTCTACTTCTGTATTAGACTCAAATCCAACTGTGTAGGCGAAACGTTTCACCTGCTCAATAGGATTCTTCAGTCGAATACAGGAAACAGTAAAGTTGGTCTGACGTTACCAATCCGTCACCTACCGTCAGTCCTTAATAATACTAATAATACACAAACACAGCTTAAAATCAAAGCAAAAATATTCTTAATTAAGATACATCAGCGTTTAGGGTTTGAAGGAGAACAGAAGACGTCAGTAGTGTTACTGAATACTTGTATACTATACTTAGATAATCCCAGCTATGTTATAGATAGGCTCCTTGGCTAGCTGTGACGTCACGAGCCCATCACATGTGACCGGCTAGCAAGAGGCATCCCCTCACTTCCACGCTAGGCATAGACTCGACAAGGCAGGCCTAGGCTTTCCCCTCAACACTATCACAATATACACCGCCTAGAACATCCGACGCGTGTATTCTGTCACCAACATCTCCTTGGCGGGCCCCACTTGGCGGGCCCCACTTGGCGGGCCCCACTTGGCGGGCCCCACTTGGCGGGCCCCACTACAAAGATACATTCTCCAGTAACTAAAAAGATCCCAATGATTCAATTTTTTTTTTAACAATTTCAGTTAAATTTCATATTTGCAGCAACTCAGACTAAACTTAAGGGAGTATCATCCTTCTTACAGAATACATCATCATAAATATTTTGAAGCCTATCGGAAGAATCATTCTTTAGTTATGCAATGTAAATATTGTTATTCATTAAAACTGGGACTTATGCCACCCAATACCAACACGACTCTTGCGTTCAGTTAACTATACCAGTGGTGAAAATTTGAAGCCGATCGGATTAGTCATTATCTCGTATAGGTACGGATTCCAACAATTCCAAGTTTCTTAACTATTTTACTACATTGACTAATTTACCTCCATGCAAAGAAAACTTAATGGTTGCCATCTTGTCCGTAAGATGTATCAACCATTAAATATTGAACAAATTAAGAAGTAAATATTGAACCTGTTGAAATTTTTTAAACGTGGCTTAACAATAATCAAAATTTCACACATTTTGTTCATAAAATAGTTATATCTGCACCTACACACTTGAATTTCACTTTCCTCTGTCTTTTGTGTACTTTTGAAGTTACGCCATCCTCTTCCAGCATCCTGGCCATCATTTCCCAGCATCCTGGCCATTCCAGGATGCTGGTAAAGGATTCAAGAACACTAGTCACAGAACACTTCTACAGACCTGTTGCTGCAAGAAACTGGCCCTTGGGGCAGTGTGTATTGAAAATTTGAAGCTTAATGGAAGAGTCCTATTCGAGTTATGAGCAAAATATCAACGAAATGTTGGAAAGAAAGAAAATAAATAGGCAACCTCATAAAGGTTTCCCTTAGTGGGTACCTAATTAATGAGTAGAAATTACATTTAAATAGTTTACTGATAAATAGACAGAATTAAGCCAAAAAAAAGTATTTTAATGATTATGAAAAATTTGTATATCACATTTTGGAATATCCAATATCTTCGTCCACTGGACGTTGATGGATACAGTGACACATCTTCTGTCCACTGACGGTGATGGATACAGTCACATCTTCTGTCCACTCTACAGTGATGGATACAGTGACACATGAATTATTATTCCCAGTAATGTTTTCAGGCGTCCCAGACTGCGACGACTTTTGTCATGTTTTTAATATAAATTTTCTCACAGCCATAATATAGTTCTTGTCCCCCGAACCTCTTTAAGGGGGCTCCCTTTTCGCGGGAAAGAGGTTTTCGGTCTGAGGAATTGGGCCTCTTGGGTTTTTTCCTCAGACCGAAAAACCCAATCCCCCCCCAAACCCCCCCCCTTTTTTCCTTTTTCCCCATCCTCCCTTTTCCCTTTCCTCCTCCTTCCTCCTCATCCCTCCCTTATTTCCTTTTCCCCTTTTTTCCCTGGGAGCTTCTCTCCACAGGCATTCTAGTTCCCAGGTGGGGAAAGGGGACCTTTGGGCCAACCCCATTCCTTGAGGGCCTTTGGGGGTGGTGTAGGTTTTCCGTGGAATCTGGGTCGCCTTTGGGGTGTCCCGATCCTCTCCCGGTCCCCGGGGTGGCCTTTGGGGATCTTTCAGGCGACGGGGGGTATCTCTGGAAAGGGCCC
>WNWK01043614.1:0-15425 GCA_009830355.1 Cherax destructor
GAGCTGTTGGAGTGTTTGCAGGGTAATATTTTGTAAAGGAGAACCTGTTAGCCGGACGTGAGTCCTAGAGGTGGGAAGTACAATGCCTGCACTTTAAAGGAGGGGGTTGGAATATTTGCTGTTTGGAATGACATCTGAACTGTCATATCTTCACTCCTCTACAACGACAGTGATTATGTGTGGAAGATGGTGAAAGTGTTTCTCTCTTTTTCGGTCACCCTTCCTTGGTGGGAGACCACCCTGCCACGGTGGGAGACCACCCTGTCTCGGTGGGAGACCACCCTGCCTCGGTGGAAGACCGCCCTGCCTCGGTGGCAGAATACCCTGCGTCGGTGAGAGATGGCCAGCGCGATTGATATATATATATATATATATATATATATATATATTATATATATTATATATATATATATATATATATTATTATATATATATATATATATTTTCTTTTCTTTCAACACGTCGGCCATTTCCCACCGAGGCAGGGTGGCCCAAAAGGAAAACGAAAGTTTCTCCTTTTACATTTAGTAATATATACAGGAGAAGGGGTTACTAGCCCCTTGCTCCCGGCATTTTAGTCGCCTCTTACGACACGCATGGCTTACGGAGGAAGAATTCTATTCCACTTCCCCATATATATATATATATATATATATATATATATATATATATATATATATATATATATATATATATATATATATATATATATATATACGTCCTGCCAAGTGAGTGTAAAACGAAAGCCTGTATTTGTTTTACATGATGGTAGGATTGCTGGGTCTTTTCTGTCTCATAAACATGCAAGATTTCAGGTACTTCTTGCTACTTCTACTTACACTTAGGTCATGCTACGCAAACATGTACACGTTTATGTATACACACTCATCTGAGTTTTCTTTGATTTTATCTTAATAGTTCTTGTTCTTATTGCGTTTCCTTTTATATCCATGGGGAAGTGGAATAAGTATATTTCCTCCGTAAGCCATGCGTGTTGTAAAAGTTAACTAAAATGCCGGGAACAATGGGCTAGTAACCCCTTTTCCTGTATAGCTTACTAAAAAGAAAAAGAAGAAACCCGTCAAAGTGGGATGTTTGAATGTGCGTGAATGTTGTGTGAATGATAAGAAAGAGATGATTGTAGATGTTATGAATGAAAAGAAGCTGGATGTCCTGGCTTTAAGTGAGACAAAGCTGAAGGGGTAGGAGAGTTTCAGTGGGGAGAAATAAATGGGATTAGGTCAGGGGTTTCAAATAGAGTTAGAGCTAAAGAAGGAGTGGCAATAATGTTGAATAATCAGTTATGGCAGGTAAAGAGGGAATATAAAGGAATAAATTCAAGGATTATGTGGAGTAAAATAAAGGTTGGATGTGAAAAGTGGGTTATAGTAAATGTTTATGCACCTGGAGAAGAGAGAAGAGTAGAGGAGAGAGAGAGATTTTGGGAAATGTTGAGTGAGTGTGTGGGGAGTTTTGAACCAAGTGAGAGAGTAATTGTGGTTAGGGATCTTAATGCTAAAGTGGGTAAAAATGTTGTGGAGGGAGTAGTAGGCAAATTTAGGGTGCCAGGGGTAAATGTAAATGGGGAAACGTTAATTGAGCTATGTGTAGAAAGAGGTTTGGTAATAAGTAATACATATTTTATGAAAAAGAGGGTAAATAAGTATACAAGGTATGATATAGCACGTAATGAAAGTAGTTTGTTAGATTATGTATTGGTGGATAAAAGGTTGATGGGTAGGCTTCAGGATGTACATGTTTATAGAGGGGCAACGGATATATCGGATCATTATTTGGTTGTAGCTACAGTTAGAGTAAAAGGTAGATGGGACAAAAAGAAAATGGCAACAGCAAGTAAGAGAGAGGTAAAAGTGTATAAACTAAGGGAGGAGGAAGTTAGGGTGAGATATAAGCAACTATTGACAGAATGGTGGGCTAGTGCAAGTATGAGTAGTGGGGGGGAGGGGGTTGAAGAGAGTTGGGATAGTTTTAAAAATGCAGTATTAGAATGTTTGTGGCTATATGAGGGTGGGTGCAGGAGGAAAGAGGAGTGAGTGGTGGAATAATGAAGTAAAGGGTGTGATAAAAGAGAAAAAGGTAGCTTATGAGAGGTTTTTACAAAACAGAAGTGTTAATAGAAGAGCAGAGTATATGGAGAGTAAATGGAAGGTGAAGATAGTGGTGAGAGAGTGCAAAAAAAGAGCGGATGAAAGAATGGGAGAGGCTCTGTCAAGAAATTTTGCTGAAAACAAGAAAATTTTTTGGAGTGAGATAAACAAGGTAAGAAAGCCTAGGGAACGAATGGATTTGTCAGTTAAAAACAGAGTAGGGGAGTTAGTAGATGGGGAGCTGGAGGTATTGGGTAGATGGCGGGAATATTTTGAGGAACTTTTAAATGTCGATGAAAAAAGGGAGGCGGTAATTTCATGTACTGGCCAGGGAGGTACAACATCGTTTAGGAGTGAAGAAGAGTAGAATGTGAGTGTGGGGGATGTGCGTGAGGCATTACGTAGAATGAAAGGGGGTAAAGCAGCTGAAACAGACGGGATCATGACAGAGATGTTAAAAGCAGGGGGGGATATAGTGCTGGAGTGGTTGGTATTTTTGTTTAATAAATGTATGAAAGAGGGGAAGGTACCTAGGGATTGGCAGAGAGCATGTATAGTTCCTTTATATAAAGGGAAGACGGATAAAAGAGAGTATAAAAATTATAGGGGAATAAGTTTACTGAGTATACCAGGTAAAGTGTATGGCAGGGTTATTATTGAAAGATTTAGAGGTAAGACAGAGAGTAGGATTGCAGATGATCAAGGAGGCTTTAGAGTGGGTAGGGGATGTGTAGATCAAGTGTTTACAGTTAAGCATATATGTGAACAGTATTTAGAAAAGGCATATGATAGAGTGGATAGGGGAGCAATATGGCAAATGTTGCAAGTGTATTGAATAGGTAGTAAGTTACTGAAGGCTGTAAAGAGTTTTTATGAGGATAGTGAGGCTCAGGTTAGGGTGTGTAGGAGAGAGGGAGATTACTTCCCTGTAAAAGTAGGTCTTAGACAGGGATGTGTAATGTCACCATGGTTGTTTAATATATTTATAGATGGGGTTGTAAAAGAAGTAAATGCTAGGGTGTTAGGGAGAGGGGTGGGATTAAATTATGGAGAATTAAATGCAAAATGAGAGTTGACACAGTTACTTTTTGCTGATGATACTGTGCTTATGGGAGATTCTAAAGAAAAGTTGCAAAGGTTAGTAGATAAGTTTGGGAGAGTGTGTAAAGGTAGAAAGTTGAAAGTGAACATAGATAAGAGTAAGGTGATGAGGATATCAAACTATTTAAATAAAGAAAAATTGGATATCACATTGGAGAGAGGGCTTATGGAAGAAGTAAATGTTTACAGATATTTGGGAGTTGACGTGTCAGCGGATGGGTTTATGAAGGATGAGGTTAACCATAGAATTGATGAAGGAAAAAAGGTGAGTGGTGCGTTGAGGTATCTGTGGAGACAAAAAATGTTGTCCATGGAGGCAAAGAAGGGAATGTACGAAAGTATACTGGTACCAACACTCTTATATGGGTGTGAAGCATGGCTTGCAAATGCTGCAGCGAGGAGGAGGCTGGAGGCAGTGGAGATGTCCTGTCTAAGGGCAATGTGTGGTGTAAATATTATGCAGAAAATTCGGAATGTGGAAATTAGGAGGTGTGGAGTTACTAAAAGTATTTGTCAGAGGGCTGAAGAGGGGTTGTTGAGGTGGTTTGGTCATTTAGAGAGAATGGATCAAAGTATATAGATAGATAGATATATAGAAACGTCGAAGCTCAATAATAAAAACATGGGGGCAGAAATTCCGAAAATTAATTGGTCTGTCTATTTCGACCCCCTTGCTGGGGTCCTCTTCAGCGGGTTTGGCTTATCCGGCATGACACACACACACACACACACACACACACACACAAAGGCGAAAGAAGCTGGGAGGAGAGACAAGGACAGAATCAGTAGAGGACAACCAGAGCAGGGCAGAGCAACAAGAGCAAGCACACACAGAACCATCCCCGACACCCAACAACCAAGTACACTATCCCAACACAAACTACAACCCACACTCACAGCCCCCACCCAACACTCCACTATAGAATCCCACAGTACTCCGCCAGGTCCCCCACCCCCACAGACCCCCCAAAACAAAGTGTTAGAGAGGAAACTGAAGATATGGTACACCAATGCTGATGGAATAACAAATAAGTGGGAGGAGTGGCACGAAAGAGTCAAAGAGGCATCACCAGACATAATAGCTCTCACAGAAACCAAGCTCACAGGTATGATAACAGATGCCATCTTTCCAATGGGATACCAGATCGTGAGGAAAGACAGAGGGAACAGAGGGGGTGGAGGAGTTGCACTGCTGATCAAAAACCAATGGGATTTTGACGAGCTGGAGAGAGGAGACAGAGGAGAAGCTGGGGATTACATAGTAGGAATGCTACAGTCTGGAGGTAACAAGGTGGTAATTGCAGTGATGTATAACCCACCACAGAACAGCAGGAGGCCAAGGCAAGAGTCTGATGAGAGTAATAGAGCGATGATTGACACACTGGCCGAAGTGGCCAGAAGGGCTCGAGCGAGCAGGGCGAAGCTACTGATCATGGGTGACTTCAATCATAAGGAAATCGATTGGGAGAACTTAGAGCCACATGGGGGCCAAGAAACGTGGAGGTCTAAGATGCTGGATGTGGTACTGGAAAATCTCATGTACCAACACGTAAGGGACACTACCAGAGAGAGAGGAGAGGACGAACCAGCGAGACTGGACCTAGTATTCACCCTGAGTAGCGCAGATATTGAGGACATCACACATGAAAACCCCCTTGGGGCCAGTGATCATATGGTTCTAAGATTCGAATACATAGTAGAGTTACAAGTGGAGGGGGAAGCAGGAAGGGCTGCACTAATGAAGCCAAACTACAAGAAAGGTGACTACGTGGGCATGAAGAACTTCCTGCACGGAGTTCAGTGGGACAGAGAGCTGGCAGGGAAGTCAGTAGACGAGATGATGGAATATATAACAACAATTTGCAAGGAAGCTGAGGAGAGGTTTATACCCAAGGGTAACAGGAGAAGCGAAAAAGCCAGGATGACCCCATGGTTCATCCAAAGGTGCAGGGAAGCCAAAACCAAGTGTGCCAGGGAATGGAAGAGGTACAGAAGGCAAAGAACCCAGGACAATAAGGAGAGCAGACATAGAGCCAGAAATGATTATGCACAGGTAAGAAGGGAGGCCCAAAGACAGTACGAGAATGACATAGCAGCGAAAGCCAAATCTGACCCAAAGCTGCTATACATCCACATCAGGAGGAGAACAACAGTCAAAGACCAGGTGATCAGGCTGAGGAAGGAAGGAGGGGAGGTCATAAGATATGACCGCGAAGTGTGTGAGGAGCTCAACATGAGATTTAAAGAGGTGTTCACAGAGGAGATAGAAGGGCCTCTAGAAAGGCGGAGAGGTAGGGTACACCATCAGGTGCTGGACACAATACACACAACTGAGGAGGAAGTGAAGAGGCTAATAAGAGAGCTAGATACCTCAAATGCGATGGGGCCGGATAACATTTCACCATGGGTCCTGAGAGAGGGAGCAAAGGAGCTGTGTGTACCCTTAACAACAATCTTCAACACATCTATCGAAACAGGGCAACTACCTGAGGTATGGAAGACAGCAAATGTGGTTCCAATTTTTAAAAATGAAGACAGGAACGTAGCACTAAACTACAGACCAGTGTTACTGACATGTATAGTATACAAGGTCATTGAGAAGATAATCAGGAGAAGAGTGGTGGAGCACCTAGAAAGGAATGAGCTTATCAACGACGGCCAACACAGTTTCAGGGACAGGAAATCCTGTGTCACAAACCTACTGGAGTTCTACGACAGGGTGACAGCAGTAAGACAAGAGAAAGAGGGGTGAGTAGATTGCATATTCTTGGACTGTAAGAAGGCGTTTGACACAGTTCCACACAAGAGATTAGTGCAGAAGCTGGAGGACCAGGCAGGGGTAACAGGGAAGGCACTACAATGGATCAGGGAATACCGGTCAGGAAGACAGCAGCGAGTCATGGTGCGTGGCGAGGTGTCAAAGTGGGCGCCGGTGACGAGTGGGGTTCCACAGGGGTCAGTCCTAGGACCGGTGCTGTTTCTGGTATTTGTGAACGACATGATGGAAGGAATAGACTCCGAAGTGTCCCTGTTTGCAGATGATGTGAAGTTGATGAGAAAAATTCAGTCGGAAGAGGATCAGGCAGAACTACAATGGGATCTGGACAGGCTGCAAGCCTGGTCCAGCAATTGGCTCCTGGAGTTCAACCCCACCAAGTGCAAAGTCATGAAGATTGGGGAAGGGCAAAGAAGACCGCAGACAGAGTACAGTCTAGGGGGCAAGAGACTTCAAACCTCAATCAAGGAAAAAGATCTTGGGATGAGTATAACACCAGGCACATCTCCTGAGGCGCACATCAACCAAATAACTGCTGCAGCATATGGGCGCCTAGCAAACCTAAGAACAGCATTCCGACATCTTAATAAAGAATCGTTCAGGACCCTGTACACTGTGTACGTTAGGCCCATACTGGAGTATGCAGCACCAGTTTGGAACCCACACCTAGCTAAGCACGTAAAGAAGCTACAGAAAGTGCAAAGGTTTGCAACAAGACTAGTCCCGGAGCTAAGGGGTATGTCCTACGAGTAGAGGTTAAGGGAAATCGACCTGACGAAACTGGAGGACAGGAGAGTTAGGGGGGACATGATAACGACATATAAGATACTGAGAGGAATTGACAAGGTGGACAAAGACAGAATGTTCCAGAGATGGGACACAGCAACAAGGGGACAAAGTTGGAAGTTGAAAACTCAGATGAATCACAGAAATGTTAGTAAGTATTTCTTCAGTCACAGGGTGGTCGGGAGGTGGAATAGTTTGGGAAGCGATGTAGGACACAGCAACAAGGGGACACAGTTGGAAGTTGAAAACTCAGATGAATCACAGAAATGTTAGTAAGTATTTCTTCAGTCACAGAGTGGTCGGGAGGTGGAATAGTTTGGGAAGCGATGTAGTGGAGGCAGGTTCCATACATAGCTTTAAGAAGAATTATGATAAAGCTCATGGCGCAGGGAGAGTGACCCAGTAGCGGCCAGTTAAGAGGCGGGGCCAGGAGCTATGACTCGACCCCTGCAACCACAACTAGGTGAGTACACACACACACACACACACACACTAGGAGAGGTTAAGGGAAATCGACCTGACGACACTGGAAGACAGGAGAAATAGGGAGGATATGATAACGACATTTAAATTACTGAGAGGAATCGACAAGGTTGACAGAGACAGGATGTTCCAGAGATGGGACACAGCAAGAAGGGGTCACAGTTGGAAGTTGAAGACTCAGATTAATCACAAGGATGTTAGGATGTATTTCTTCAGTCACAGAGTTGTCGGGAAGTGGAATAATCTGGGAAGTGATGTAGTGGAGGCAGGATCCATACATAGGAGCAGGAAGAGTGACCTAGTAGCGACCAGGGAAGAGGCAAGGCCAGGAGCTGTGACTCGACCTCTGCAACCACAACTAGGTGAGTACAACTATGTGAGTACAACTAAGTGAGTACACACACACACAGAGGGAGGTATTCGGCACGGCGTCAGGGAAGGAAAATCCTGAATCACGAATCAATTGGAATTGTATTACGAGGTAAGATAAGTAAAACAGGAGAGAGAGGGATGGGTAGACTGCATCTTCCTGGACTGTGAGAAGGCTTTTGATAGGGTACCACAGAAAAGAGTTGTTGAAAAACTAGAGGAGCAGGCAAGAGTAGGAGGGAAAGTGCTGCAGTGGATCAGGGAATACCTGACAGGAAGGAAACAACGTGTGTCGCTCCGAGAAGAGGGGTCCGAGTGGGTGCATATGTTGAGTGGGGTTCCACAAGGGTGAGTCCTAGGTTCTGTGCTGTTTCTTGTATACGTGAATGCCATGATGGAAGGAATAGATTCAGAAGTATCGCCGTTCGCTGATGATGTGAAACTGATGAGGAGAATACAAGCGGGCGAGAATCAGGTAAGATAAGATGGAGATCTGGAAAGGCTGCAAGTCTGGTCCGACAAATGGCCCCTGGAGTTTAACCCCAGCAAGTGCAAAGTCATGAAGATTGAGAAAAGACAAAGAAGACCGCAGACAGAGTGCAGGTTAGGGGATCAAAGGCTGCAAACTTCACTGAAAGATAAGGATCTTTGGGTAAACATTATACCAAGCATGTCCCTTGAGGTGCACATCAATCGAATAACTGCTGCACCATGTGGACTCTTGACAAACCTGAGAATAGCAGTTCGACATCTAAGTAAGGAGTCATTCACGACAATGTACACCGTGTACGTCTTGCCTATACTGGAGTATACAGCACCAGTATGGAACCCACACCTAGTCAAACGGGTCAAGAAATTGGAGAAAGTGCAAAAGTTTGCAACAAGAGCTGAGGGGTATGTCTTATGAGGAAAGTTAAGGGAACTCAACCTGATGACATTAGAGGATAGGAGGGATAGGGATTACATAATAACGACTTATAAATTACTGTGAGGAATTGATAGGGTAGACAGGGCTCGAGTGTTTCAGAGACTGGACACAGGAACAAGGGGCCACAACTGGAAGTTGCATACCCAGATGAGTCATAGGGATGTTAGGAAATCTTGACAAACCTGAGAATAGCAGTTCGACATCTAAGTAAGGAGTCATTCACGACACTGTACACCGTGTACGTCTTGCCTATACTGGAGTATACAGCACCAGTATGGAACCCACACCTAGTCAAACGGGTCAAGAAATTGGAGAAAGTGCAAAAGTTTGCAACAAGAGCTGAGGGGAATGTCTTATGAGGAAAGTTAAGGGAACTCAACCTGATGACATTAGAGGATAGGAGGGATAGGGATTACATAATAACGACGTATAAAATACTGTGAGGAATTGATAGGGTAGACAGGGCTCGAGTGTTTCAGAGACTGGACACAGGAACAAGGGGCCACAACTGGAAGTTGCATACCCAGATGAGTCATAGGGATGTTAGCTTTAAGAAGAGATATGAAAAGACTCTAGGCGTGGGGAGAGAATGACCTAGTATCGACCAGCAAAGAGGTAGGGCTAGGAGCTATGAATCGACCCTGCAACCACATATAGGTAAGTACACACGCAATCACATATGAACTCAAGCACACATAAGCACAAACACACACATACATATATTCTCACATTTGCTCACTCACTAAAACACATCAAAGTACTTACCCACCGAAATGCATGCATACACAAGCAGAAACCCACTGAAATGTAATCTGACAAAACCAATGTATCTTAATCAGGAATCAAGACGGTTGCAGCATGAAGAGGCATGGGAGCTGAGAAGGAATGGTCTGAGGCCAAAGTGTGGACAGCTCAGTTGCATGATGGAACAAGAGTGGGAAAAAGTTTTAGTGTGTTATGCAAATCGATGAATGAAACATTGTCTGCATAGAGCAAGAAAGGGAGAGACGAACTGCAGCCACTGAGGCAAAGGAACAGAGCCTGGAGGAGGAACTGAATGCAGCTGAGGAAGGAAAGTGACAATGGGATGGGAGAGGGAACTGAAGCAATGGAAGGAGCTAAAGAAAGCTTTATGGAAATGGTATCAGATAACCGGGAAGTGCAGGAGATGTGAGCAACAAAGAAGTTGTTTAAATCGAATGCAGAGAAATGAAGAGAAAAGAAGTAGGACGAGGATAGAGAGATGTCACTGATTTTTCATGAGCATTAAGAGGGTGAAGGGAAGAGTTATAGTAAAATTCGAGAGGAGAAGGAGGAAATGGAATTTAATTATATCATCACAATAATGGGCAGGGAGAGTATGGCCCAGGTGACAAATTTTCAGAGACCTTGAAGGTACTCGAGGGAGAAAAGTTGCCCAGTCAAATTGACCCTCATGATGGAAGTGGTAGAAGGTTAAGGGACAAACAAATATTGTCGGGTGTACCTAGACCAGAACAGAACAAGAAAGGAATGAAAGCAGCTGAGAGGATACAAAGACACCAGAGGGAGGAAGGAAAAACAGGGCATACATCGACAGGTATGGAAGCTCAGCCTCCAGAGGAACGCCAAGCAAAACCACCAACAGAACCCCCTCAACCCCTAGCCTACACTCCCACCCAAGCACAAAACTCAAAGCAAATAATACTCCACGCCCACACTCCCCCTTCCCCCATCACAGATACCTTCCTCACAGCAGCCTCTCACAAAATCGCACCCCGTCCATATCTCCAACCTGCACCAAACCCTCGCACACCCTGACTCATGGACAAGCACCAAGAATCCTAGAACCCACTAACTAGAACACAGTAATGGAAAAGAACCTGAAGGTATGTTACTCCAACGAAGATTGAATAAGAAATAAGAGTGAGGAAAGGCATGAACGAACCATGGATCCATCCCCAGAGATTATAACACTCACAGAGAAAGAGCTTACAGAGAGGATAACAGACGCTCTCTTTCCAATTGGCTATCAGATTCTGAGATAAGACAGAGGGAACAGAGGAAGAGTTGGAGTAGCACTGCTCATCAAAACCCTTTGTAGTTTTGAAGAAAAAGCAGATGACTACACAGTAGGAACACTAAAGAACATTACTGGTGATACCAGTAATGTAAAACTCCCACTATTTATCAAAAAGCCAAGATGAAAAGATGAAAGTAACAGAGCAATAGTAGATACACTAACTGAGATGACCAAGAGAGCTCACATGAGCAGGGCAAATCTATTACTCGTAGGGGGCTTTAACTACAAGAAAACTGAGCCAAATTGTAGGTCAGAAATATGAAGAGCTACGTTGATGGAGGTGCTAATGGAAAATTTCATGCATCAACATGTTAGAGATAAAACCAGAAAGAGAGGAGAGGATGAACCAGCAAGGTTGGACCTTGTATTTACCCTAAGTGGTTCTGACTTAGGGGATATTACAATTGAAAGGTCCCTCGGTGTTAGTGATCACATTTTTTCTGAGTTTCGAATACCTTATGGAATGGGAGTGGGGAGTGAAGAAGCACGGGAAGGAGGTGAGAAGCCAAACTTCAAAAGAGGGGACTACATAGGTATGAGGCAATTCCTTTATGAGATGCAGTGGGAAAGAGAGCTAAAAAGACAGTGAATGAGATGATGAAGTATGTGGCCAGAAAAAGCAACGAGGCAGAGAAATTCGTATGCAGGAGCAACAGAAACAATGAGAAGGCCATAGTGAGCCCATTCTATACTAAGAGGTATAATGAGGCCAAAGCCAAATGTGCTAGAGCGATGGAAAAAGTATACAAGGCGAATAACTCAGGAATACAAGGAGATGAGGTGAAGAACCAGAAACGAGAATGCATGAATAAGAAAAGAGGTTCACCGGAATTTGAGAATGACATAGCATCGAAATCCAATCCGATCCGAAGTTGCTATATAGCAACATCAGGAGGAAGACAACTGTCAGGGACCAGATAATCAGGCCGAATAAGGAAGGTGGGAAATAACCAGGAAGTCTGTGAAGAGCTCAACATGACATTTAGGGAATTATTCTCAGAGAAGACAGAAAGGGTTTCAGCAAACCGAGATGGTAGAGAAAATACACGTTAGCGATGGGACGATACCAAAATTTTTGCCGATACCAGTACCCAGTTGTCGAACAATACCTATACTTTTCATATATTTTTGTATTTTTAAAATTATAATGACTATCTTTAGTATTAAATAACACAGGAGGTTAAATATTAAATTATTTAATTTCTCTGATATGATAATGTTATTACTTATTACTAGGCTTGTTGTGTTAGTTACCGGTTGTCATAGGGACATGTCGACAATGTGTGCATGTGTATGTGTGCGTTTGTGTGTGGGAGGGTTGTACTTACCTCTGTATGCATTTGTGTGTATGTGTGTATTTACCTAATTGTGTTGCATGGGTCGATTCAGTCACTGGTGTGTGTGTTTGTGTGCGTGTTTGTGTGCGTGCATGGGGGTTGTACTCACCTATGTGTGTAAGTGTACTCACCCATTTGTGGTTGCAGGGGTCGAGACATAGCTCCTGGCTCTGCCTCTTCACTGATCACTATTAGGTCCTCTCTCTATCCCTGCTCCATGAGCTTTATCATACCTTGTCTTAAACTATGTATGGTTTCTGCCTCCACTACATCACTTGCCAGACTATTCCACTTCCTGATAACTCTATGACTAAAGAAATAGTTCCTAACATCTCTTTGACTCATCTGAGTCTTCAACTTCCAATTGTGACCCCTTGTTTCTGTGTCCCATCTGTGGAACATCCTGTCTCTGTCCACCTTGTCAATTCCTTCCACTGTGCATACAAGATGTCTTCTTTTTTCTCTGCATTCCCTTTATCTTTGCCTGATGCGCAAATTCCTGGTGACATATCTGAACAGTTATAATCTCTTCTAAGATCTGGATCTTAGCTTCTGCTTTCTTGGCTTGCAGTTCCCATTTTCTGCTTTCTGCAGCTATCTTTTCCTACATTCTCTCGCTGATCCCCGGATAGACTTACTCTTTCCCACTTCATTCTCCCTTTTATTGAGTTCCTCTTCCCACGGTGACCTCCCAGGATCGTTCATCATGCCCCTTGTTGACAACCTTCTCCCTGTGACGCCCATATTCCAACGGTATGATCTTATGTGTGGAGTGAGTGTCAGAAGGAGAGAGAAAGGAGAGAGATAGAGAGGAGGGGTGGTAGGGAAGGGATACTCGTGGACGAGGGCAAGATGGAGGGAGATAGCGTGGAGGTAGTGTGGTAGAGGGCGGTAGAGGGGAGCAAGCGGCGGAGTCAGAGGGGGGTAAGTCCCTGGGAGAGAGAGAGTACGTGAGAGTGTGGTAGAGTGAGGTAGGTAGGAGAGAGGTAGAGTGCATGTATGGTTGGGTGGGAGGAGAAGGGAAGAGAGGTGGTAGAAATACCTTGGGTTGCAGGGTGAGAGGTTTTAGGAGTACCAAGGGTGTATGGAGAGAAGGGGAGAGGGGGGAGATGAAGGAGGAGGGGATTAGGGTTGTGCATGGGGGGGGGAGAGAGGTGGTAGAAGTACTCGGGGGTGCTGGGAGAGAGGGAGGAAAGGGTAGGGGGAGATGGATGGAAGGTGAGGAGGAAGAGAGAGGGGGAGGGAGGGAGGGGAAGAGAGAGAGAGAGTGAGGAGGAAGCGAGAGAGGGAGAGAGAGAGGGGAGTGAGAGAGGAGAGGGAGAGAGAGAGGAAGGAGGGAGAGAGAGGAAGGCGAGAGAGGAAGGAGAGAGGGGAGCAAGAGAAGAGAGAGAGGGGGAGAGAGAGAGAGAGGAAAGAGGGAGAGAGTCCAGGCGAGAGAGAGAAGAAGTAGAGAGAGAGAGAGAGGTGAGAGAGAGGGAGAGAGAGAGGAAAGGGAGAGAGAGGAGAGGGAGAGAGAGAGAGGAGAGAGAGAGAGGAGAGGGAGAGAGAGAGAGGCGAGAGAGGAGAGGGAGAGAGAGGGGAGGGGGAGAGAGAGAGAGGTGAGAGAGAGGAGAGAGAGAGAGGAAGGAGGGAGAGAGAGGAAGGAGAGAGGCAAGAGAGAGACAGGGAGAGAGAGAGGAGAGGGAGAGAAAGAGGAGAGGGAGAGAGAGAGGAGAGGGGAGAGAGTGAGGTGAGAGAGGGGAGAGAGTGAGGGAAAGAGAGAGAGTGGGAGTGGAGAGGGGTGTGTGAGGGGAGCGGGGGAGGGGAAGAGAGAGTTATCTGTCAGATTCAATAAACCTTCTGTTCGTTGGTGTGTGCGTACCACACCTGTGTGTGTGTGTGTGTGTGTGTGCGTGTTAGTTGAGTGTGTGTGTGTGTGTGTGGTTGGTGGACAGTTTAGTGCAGGAGCCTACCTTAGTTTAGCAATAAAATAAGTCCCTCTATTCCTGGGTTCTCTACGTATTCTGCTATATATAATAATCTATGCTCAGCACTCGTGTGTGCGTGTGTGTATTTGTATACAGTTGGCTGTCAGCGCATGCGCACTCTTGTGTATCTATGCCTGTTTCCCCCGGAAAAAAAATACTCCTCGCTTCAACTACTATACTAAAATACTATTACTAATACTTATACCAATAATAATACTAATATCAATACAATAAAAGCTAAATTCAAATTCAAATTCTTTATTTCTAGTAATATACAAAGGTTATATTGCTACTTTACTAAGATACTATCACAAATGTGTGTGTGTGTGTGTGTGTGTGTGCGTGTGTGTATTTGTATACAGTTGGGTGTCAGCGCATGCGCACTCTTGCCACCACCTGTGGTTACCTTCCCTATTTTAACTCCCTAGCTATGAGTTACGTGCTTATGTACGATAGTCGGCTCTCCAGAGCAGGGATTTATTCCCACAGCTGCCAGCTTAGCAGGGCCAATGTCTCATGCAAACCACAACTAGGATTTTGTACGTTACGTCCGGCTCTGCTCCCTTATTGCACGAAGTTTCCTCTCAATGGCACACTCCTGGTTCCTTGCTTCTCCTTCGTTTCTTATCTATTGTACTCACTATTCAAATACCGTGTTCAAACACTCCTATCCTTGTCTCTTATCTCCTTTTCTTGGGTATCAATAATCGTTATAACCACCACTAGGTACTGTGTGGCAACATCGTTAGGCTTAGTTCTCAACCACCTCCCTGCACTCCTGGCACTCTTTCCCCTGGCACTATTAACTAAGTTTTTTCCTTCTGTGATCACTTATATTTCCCTTTTGCTGGTTTTAAATGATTATGTCACTTTGACCCTTGCACACGCCTATTTGTTTCACTCTGATCCCTCTGGGACCACCCGAAAAAATACGTAATTTAACGGAGCTCAAACGTGCGTGATTTCACACGCCCTGTGTGTGTGTGTGTGTGTGGCATGTGTGTGTGGTGTGTGCGTGTGTGTGGTGTGTGTGTGTGTGGTGTGTGTGTATGTGTGGTGTGTGTGATGTGTGATGTATGTGGGAGTGTGGTGTGTGTGTGTGTGTGTGTGTGTGTGTGTGTGTGTGTGTGTGTGTACTCACCTAGTTATGGTTGCAGGGGTCGAGTCAGCTCCTGGCCCCGCCTCTTCCCTGACGCTCTCTCTCCCTGCGCCATGAGCCTTATCATACCTCTTCTTGAAGCTATGTATGGAACCTGCCTCTCTACATCGCTTCCCAAACTATTCCACTTCCGACCCTCTGTGACTAAAGAAGTCTTCCTAACATCTCTGTGATTCATCTGAGACTTCAACTTCCAACTGTGTCCCCTTGTTGTTGCTGTGTCCCATCTCTGGAACATTCTGTCTTTGTCCACCTTGTCAATTCCTCTCCCGTATCTTATATGTCGTTATCATGTCCCCCTATCTCCTGTTCCAGTGTCGTCCCGGTCGATTTCCCCTTTAAACCCCTA
>WNWK01043615.1:0-7500 GCA_009830355.1 Cherax destructor
AATCTGGGGACATGGGTTGCAGCCTGTGGCCTACTTTCCCAAATCCAACCACACAAGGGCCTACTCCACTTTAAAGAAGGGGGCCCCTGGCTCTGATATTGGCATTAGAGCACTTTGACGTCTCAGGCCAGTCCTCACAGGGGGTCACCATCTACAGCGACCACAACCCTCGGGTGTACCTCAATCCATAAAAAATCATAACACAAGACTCATGAGATGGAGCCTCAGACTGCAACCTTATTCATTGTGTATTAAACATCTCTGGCAAAGACAATACGCTGGCTGATGTGTTATCTCAATTTATTAGGTTAGGATTTTGGGGACTTTGGGTAGAGCCAGCTCTTTTTTTCTTAGGGGGGGATTTTTAGTGGGGGGATATTCTGCTATCGACCACAGGTATCTTGGACCTACGTTAACCCTACCGTCTGCTGTCTCACTCTTAATTTTTAAAGCCGGACTTTATGCCCCAAAAAAGTTTAGTTTTATCTAATGAGTGGGATGGTTGGGGGGAAAGGGGCGGTTATTATTTTGTGCTATGGCGGCACTCTACCCATTTGAGGTGGAAGCCTAGTCCTGAGCCCTCTTGGGGTGGGGTGTTTCATGCAAAATATGTCTTCTTATTCGGAGCATGTTAAACACACCCACAAAGCCTCCCCAAACCCAAACCCTCTTGTTAAGGATTTGGTGATGGGGGCCCCATCACCAGATCAAAAACATTACCAAATTAATGTGGGTCTGGCAATGGAAAAGGTGATGTGAATTCCACTCCTGTTTACCATTTCATTCCCACCCTGCTGGTTTTTTACGGTCGTCTCTGTCTCTTGGCTGTTTTTTTTGCCTTGACTACCGTGGCGTGCACAAATACCTCTTTTTGTATATAGTTACATAATTGTATAAAGATATAAATTTAGTGAAGGAAAATACAAAACTCAGATATATATAATTTCTTGGTGAAGGAAAAAAACAAATTTAAAACATTTTCTGTGTTTCTTTGCTCCAAACTCCCCTTTTTCACTCAGGATAACAGGCCAGAACCTGAGGTTATAATATGGGTTTTTTTTGGTGTGCTTCAGTTTAAAACTGCTAGTGCAGGATGTCTGGTTCTGAGACATGTGAACACTTCAGCTCTGCTAGTGCAAAAAAAAAAATCAAGACAGTCTTCTGCTGCACAGTGTGGGAAAGTAAGAAGGGAAAGGGGCTTAGCCCCCCCTTGAGAGTTCGTGCCCCGGGGGGCGTCCCCCCTGGTTGGAAAAAAAAATTTTAAATGTTGCTGTTGCCAACAGTGTTGGCTTCGGGACAAGTTATCATTGCCAAGGTGTATTGTCATTGTTGACAGGCGGGTTTTCCCCACAGTGATGTTGTTGCTGACAGTGTTGTCATTGCTGCAGTGTTGTCTTTTGACAGTGTTGTCTCCCCCAAAAAGAGTTATCGTTGCCGACACAGTGTTTCACCCCCTTCTGAGTGTTGTCGTCCCCAACACAATGTTGTTTCCGACACTGGTCGTCGCGTCAATCGTTCTTCTTCAAAAGTAAACGACATACTCTGTGGGTAGAATATAAACGGTGGCTATCGTTGAATTTTTTTTACCTCTATTAAGTTGGTGAAGTTACCTTAGTTCAGTTTCAGCTGGTTAGGCTATTCTAGGTTAGTCTAGGTTAGGTTATATTTAGTGACACTCCCACACACACACACACACACACACACACACACACACACCCCAACCACACAAACACACACACACACACACACACACACACACACACACACACACACAAACACACACGGTGTTGCTTGGAAGCTCTCTGCAAAATTTTGCAAGAGACAAGTTCCACCTGCATGCCCTCGGTACATGGAGCACTGTGCCAGGAAACACCTGGGTGGCTCAACAGGTGTGTCCTGCACATGTGGACACAGGTGAGGCCGCCCGTGCAAGCCTGACCAGGGAGGGAAAAAAGGATTAAAATTTTACAGCCTTTTTTTATGTCTCTCTTTTGGTCGGAAGATGTTTGTGAAAATTTGATTTTGTGAGCCATTTATTAAGTTGTTGCTGCTGGCCCCGAGTTGTTGTGTCGCCCGAGCTGCTAGTTTGTTGTGCTCCGTACTCATCATTTACGATAGCGCAAAAAAAAACAGGATTCAAAAGTCATAATGGGTTTGGTCAGACCCCA
Source organism: Cherax destructor (assembly GCA_009830355.1). Lineage (NCBI taxonomy): Eukaryota > Metazoa > Arthropoda > Malacostraca > Decapoda > Parastacidae > Cherax > Cherax destructor. The sequence continues at coordinate 2,169 of WNWK01043615.1, forward strand.
CTACAATACTTAAAAACAAAAAAATAGTAGACATTTCATATATTAATGTACACAATATAATGGAAGACAATCCCCAAAAATCGATATCTTAATATCAATAAAAATTTTTTGGTTGTTAATGGGTTTTCAGTCTCATCAAATATCAGTTGGCTATCCTCTCAACCAAAAACTTATACCTCAAAGATTTCAATTCCTTTTTATTGACACTGAGGTGTTTTGCAATGTCCTGTTTTGGGCTGCATGGAGGTGTCTCTGAAAATTAGTGATTGGACATTGAGACTGTTCCAGTGTATCGTTCTGACTGTCCACACTTGTAATCAGAGATACTTATACCTAGACTTAGTCTAGCAGTAACAACATCATGCTGCTGTTACTGTCTCCATAGATATCATTATACCGAAATATTTAATTATTGTGGACAATTGATCTGCTAGTTCTTATCTGAACTTTCTATTTTTTTTTTAAACTCGTTCACTAGTTCCTTTCCTTACAATGTTTTTGCACTTCTGTATGAAAAATAAAATTTTCTCTCCCTTTTTTTTTTGCTTCAAACTAATTCCAACTTTGTCGTGCTCCCGGAGGGCTAATGAGAGGGAATCTACAAAGCTTACCTTTGATCCCATTTTAATAATTTGTGTATATCTGTGGCGCCATACACCAGTAAGCTGCACTCAGGTCTCTGCTTTTGCTGCACTCAGGTCTCTGGTTGTTGCTGCACTCAGGTCTCTGCTTGTTGCTGCATTCAGGTCTCTGGTTGTTGCTGCACTCAGGTCTCTGGTTGTTTCTGCCCCAGGTCTCTGGTTGTTGCTGCCCTCCCGGTCTCTGCTTGTTGCTGCACTCAGGTCTCTGGTTGTTGAGTACAAGTAACGAGGGAGAGAGTGGCAGTTACAGTTAAACTCTCTGACGTCTAGTTTCCACAAGCTTGGAAAAAAAGTATAATAAACAGTTTGTAAGGTGGAACCCAGATTAATTCTAATACACCTGGATTATGTCCATCCAGCTGGTATCGATAACAACACTTCCTGCCCTCCACTGTCACAGTGAAGGCGACCATCACAGTGTCTGCAGGTCATATGTGGCCCAGAGGACTCAGTTTAGAAATCTGTCAAAGTTGAGGACTGTGCATGGGGGAGTTTCTTGGTAGTGTAAGTGAGCATTGTGATATCACAAGCTGTTATCTGCCAGGTGGCAGGAATATTGTTGTGCCCTAACATGATACACTTTACGTACTCAAACTTTTTTTTTTTTATTGTTTTAGCTGTTATTTGAATCCATCTTGATTCACTTGTCTCAGAATTGTGTTCTAGTAATTCTCTGGACAACATTAATAATTAGACACATGTGCAACACCTGGGTATCTATATTTGAATTAATATGCCCAGGTGTTGCAAAAATGTCTAATTCTTATCTAGTTGGTGTTCTACTTATTACTGTAGAAGTTATTTGTGTTTATCCAGGAAAAACCTCAGTTCTATCAGGACACTGATGTACGTACTCTACCATCAACACAAGGTATACCTAATGTCACGTACTCTATCAAAAACCGGGTTACCAATCCCCGTACTCTACCATCAACACAAGGTATCCTAATTATCTCTACCATAAACCCGGTATACCTAATGTCATTCTACCAAACACAAGGTATACCTAATGCCGTATTCCCCTAGTATCGGATCTGCATTGTTGTCAATGGCCGTATGGACAGATGACAGCCTGGACAGGTGTGTACAGTGGCTAGTCTAACAATTGCGGGTAATGTGCGGGAAAAAACTTATAAGTAGTTTTTTTTTTTTTTTTTTTTTTTGTAATGTTTAGGCCTTAGGTTTCTTGGTGAAAATATTTTGTACTCTTAAGTTGGCCCTGGCACTGGGCCTGGCCCAAAACATGGGGCCTATGTGGTCAGGGAACCCCCTCTTGGATATGTATTTTTTTGGCCAAACTTTAATAAACTAGTATACTGTTTTTTTGTAATATTGAAATGTGTAAAAAGCGGTTTTTTTGTTTATTATTGATGATATATGTTTTTTTAATTGATAATATATGTTTTTTTTTTTAACAGATAATATATATATATATTTTTAAAAGTTTATCTGCCCTTCCTGAGACTCTAGCCCTCAAAACTTCAGTCAATATCTCTCTGGCAACATTTGATAAACAAGTACAACCATATACTTCATTTTCTCATAATCTGAAAATTCACGCTCATCTAGAGCAATTTAACTCTTTCCCTCGGATTCATCTAATTCGCCCATTCACTGTCTGGCCCGCGGATCCGTTTTCTCAAATAATGAAAAAAAAAAATTTCAGTCTTCCCAAAAAATTTAGGGCAAACTTTAGCCCAAATTAAATACATTACACTTTATGTTCCTAATGATCATAAATTTTTTCTCTCTCTCCTTTCTTCAGTTCAGGGATTTAAATTTCCCCCTTTCCTCCTGGATCTTTGTACATTCAATTCTTCTCGGGTTTTTTTTCCCCTTTAAATTAGGTCTAAGTTCAACCTTAAAATCTCTGCTTTAGTACTCTCATTATTAGTAGTGGGTTTGTCCGGTCCAAGTCTTGCCCTAGCATCTCTACTGTTGACAGCTTTTTTAAAATTAAAACACAAAAACCTGTTTTATTACAGCAGAAATTAATAATGTAAGATCAAAAAAATTGTTTCATAAAATTTATTATATTTACAAAAATTATCAGTAAAAAATCCCAAAAAAACATCAAATTTTCACACAAAATCAGACGAAACATAATAGTTTATTTTTTACCCCGAGAAAAGGGAAATTGTTATTTCCCGTTAATATTTGACAATAAATCCTTCCTTTAATCAAACCTAACTGGGATAAAAACTCCAGGTGTATAAATTAAAAATAAGTATTGACTTTCCGGTTTAAACCTAAATTATCACTAAATTTTATATTTATCCCGGACAGGCCCCCATGTTATGAAATTGGGGTAAAAATACCTTTCTAGGGGTATATAAAAGTTATAAAAAAATAAGTCACCCCAAACCCCCCTCTTAACAAATAAACAATACCTTTGGTTTGATTACCAGGAAAGGCAGAAAAACCACCTTCATAAAAAAAATATATTATCAATAACAATATATACAATACAAAACCTGCCTTTTAAAATTTCACATATCCCAAAATGCTACTAGTACACTGCTACTAAATTAATTATCCCCAGCAGTGGGTTATGCCCCCATAGACCCCACATAAATCGGGGCCAGGCCCCGGGGCCAGGGCCAACAAAGATAAAAAAAAACCCAAAAACAACCTATGGCCTAAAAATTCCAAAAAAAAAAAACCTCATACTTATCCACAACCCCCCCAGCCCTTTTCCGTTTTTAGAACCACTGCCCCCCCTGTCTCTCTGCGTCCTCGTCTCATACGCGTCCACCTGGTTCAGTTCGCGTCCCCTTAAGCACTAACACTATTTTATGGAGCTTCACGACACTACAAACCTCCCCATTACAAATTTATCCAACAGTGCATTCTGCATAATAACCACCAAACAGGTATACCTGATGTCAGCCCCTTCCATCAACAAGGGTATACCTGATATCAAATCCTTTTCCACCAACACAGGGTATACCTGATTCCGTCCTCTACCACCAACCAAAAGGGATACCTGATATCACGTCCTCTGCCAACAACACAAAGGGTCCTGAGACTTTCCTCATATTAAGCATTTTGTGATCATAGAACAAACAAGAATATTTCTTAAGTCTTCAAACTGTTTTCTTGGGAAAATTTCTAGTTATTTTAGCGACGTTGAAAAAACTACCACTGCGAAGGACTAATCTTGAGGGATCTTACGTTCGCTCAGTACCTTCCTCGCCTTTTAACCTTTGCTCTTTATTTAAGTTGTACTTTATAAGACTATCTAGAAATTTGCCTGTTGTCTTGAGGTGGATGAACGCCATCAGGTGGATGAACGCCATCAGGTGGCTGAACGACATCAACTGGATGAACGTCTTTAGATGGATGAACGCCATCAGGTGGCTGAACGCCATCAACTGGATGAACGTCATCGGATGGATGAACGCCATCAGGTGGATGAACGTCATCAGATGGATGAACGTCATCAGATGGATGAACGCCATCAGGTGGATGAACGCCATCAGGTGGATGAACGCCATCAGATGGATGAACGCCATCAGGTGGATGAACGCCATCAGGTGGCTGAACGCCATCAACTGGATGAACGTCATCGGATGGATGAACACCATCAGGTGGATGAACGTCATCAGATGGATGAACGCCATCAGGTTCATGAACGTCATCAGGTGGATGAACGTCATCAGATGGATGAACGCCATCAGATGGATGAACGCCATCAGGTGGCTGAACGCCATCAACTGGATGAACGTCATCGGATGGATGAACGTCATCAGATGGATGAACGTCAACAGATGGATGAACGTCAACAGATGGATGAACGTCAACAGATGGATGAACGTCATCAGGTGGATGAACGTCAACAGATGGATGAACGTCAACAGATGGATGAACGTCAACAGATGGATGAACGTCATCAGATGGATGAACGTCAACAGATGGATGAACGTCAACAGATGGATGAACGTCAACAGATGGATGAACGTCAACAGATGGATGAACGTCATCAGATGGATGAACGTCAACAGATGGATGAACGTCAACAGATGGATGAACGTCAACAGATGGATGAACGCCATCAGGTGGATGAACGTCATCAGGTGGATGAGATTAATCTTTGTTGTCTTTTTCTCTCATTTTAACTCATCATGATATTCCTATTCTTCTTCCTACACGTTTCTTCTTCATCTTCTCCTTGTATGTGTGTGTATACTCATCTAATTGTGGTTGCAGGGGTCGATTCATAGCTCCTGGCCCCGCCTCTTCACTGATCGTTACTTGGTCCTCTCTCTCCCTGCTCCATGAGCTTTGTCATACCTCTTCTTAAAACTATGTATGGTTCCAGCCTCCACTACGTCACTTTCCAGACTATTCCACTTCCTGACAACTCTGTGACTGAATAAATACTTCCTAAAATCCCTTTGACTCACCTGAGTCTTCAACTTCCAGCTGTGTCCCCTTGTTGCTGTGTCCCATCTCTGGAACATCCTGTCTCTGTCCACCTTGTCTATTCGCAGTATTTTATATGTCGTTATCATGTCTCCCCTAACCCTCCTGTCCTCCAGTGTCGTCAGGCCGATTTCCCTTAACCTTTCTTCGTAGAACATTCCCTTTAGCTAGACTAGGCGCGCACGCGCGCGTGTTTGTTTGTGTGTGTGTGTGCGCGTGTGTGTGTGCATGTGTGTGCGTGTATATGTGTGTGTGTGTGCATGTAT
>WNWK01043615.1:10000-15425 GCA_009830355.1 Cherax destructor
CATTGTGTTTGTTTATTATTAAATTAATGTTAACGTATCTAAATATATTTAGTTGGGTTAGGCTAAATTTAATTGCGCTTGTTGTAATAAGGTTAGGTAGGTTTCAAAGTTTCTCTTGGTACAAAATTATAAATTCTTACATTAACATAAATGAAAAAAATATATCTTTAAACGTATAAGATAAAATTTTAGAAAGGACTTAATTTCAGATGAGTTCTTGCTAATTGACCAGTTTTACCTAATCAGCTATATAAATATAAATATATATATATATATATATATATATATATATATATATATATATATATATATATATATATATATATATATATATATGTCGTGCCGATTAAAGTAAAACTTGCGATTTTGGCTTAAAAAGCAACGCTCTTCTTGCCATATAAGACAAGTGAAAATTTTTGTATGCAATAATTTCGCCAAAATCATTCTGAACATAACGAAAAAAATATATTTCATTGTGTTTGTTTATTATTAAATTAATGTTAACGTATCTAAAATATATTTAGTTGGGTTAGGATAAATTAAATTGCGCTTGTTGTAATAAGGTTAGGTAGGTTTTCAAAGTTTCTCTTTGTACAAAATTATAAATTCATACATTAAAATAAATGAAAAAAATATATCTTTAAACGTATAAGAGAAATTTTTAGAAAGGACTTAATTTTAGACGAGTTCTTGCTAATAGACCAGTTTTACCTAATCGGCACGACATATATATATATATATGTATATATGTATATATCTATCTATATATCTATCTATCTATCTATCTATCTATCTATCTATCTATCTATCTATCTATCTTTATTATCTGTCTCTCTATCTATTTTCTATCTATCTATCATCTCTCTTTTATCTATTATCTATCTTCTTTTAAAAAAGAATGACTTGAATTGCCTAGTGGGCCCCCCCCTGTGACTTTCCCCCAACTGTTCCCTCAACACTCCTCTATAAGCGACCATTTTCCCTGCCCAGAGTCAGATTCGTCAACATTACGGCATGAACACCGTCAAACTTCCAATTTTCGACTGAATGTTGAAACACCCCAAGATATCTCTCACCTGACATTCAGTTTTGAAAGAAAAATCTGGGAAAAATGGGGGCTAGACTACCCACGGGTTTGTAAAGGGCCAGGGAAAATCAGGGACTCTGATAGGTGGTGTGATGGTAGACGGGAAAGGGGGGGATAGATCCCCCTATTTTTTTGATAAAAAATGTAGAAATTGGTTGTAGCTACCTGGAGGTTTACCTGGAGAAGGTTTCGGGGGTCAACCCCCCCGGCTCGGTCTGAGACCAGGCCTCATGGTGGATCAGGGTCTGATCAACCGGGTTTACTGCCCCGAAAAGCGTGAACCACACCCTGGCTGGTGGTACTGACTTTGGTGCCTGTCCAGTGCATTCTTGAAGACAGCCAGGGGTCTTTTGGTAATCCCTAATGTATGCGGGGAGGCGTTGAACAGTCTTGGGCCCCAAAACTTTTGGTGTTGTCTCTCAGTGTCTCTGGCATCAGTACTCTATTTTTACTACTACTACTACTACTGCTACTACTACTACATCTACTCACCTACCGGCTCCTCTACCATTAAATCCTATTTTTTAAATAAGGTTCTATGGGCAAACGGGACCAGTAAAACCGTCTTTGTTATTTTTTGCCCAACTGATTCTTGGATTCTGAATGGATTTCCAGTGGCAACCATGGGGAAGACTAGTGCGGTCGCAACACTCCGGAGAGAAAAACTGCCAAATTCGTGTTGCATCGATTGTCACGAAGTTTTCGATCGTATTGGCTGAAAATTTAAACACTTTTTTGTTCGATTTTCCCTGTGGATCTGCATTTAGTGTGATAGTCCCCCCGTGGAATCCGGGGGTCAGGGGGCCCCGTTAAGGTCTCCGTGGGCACCGTTGAGGTCATCCCGGGGCCCCCGTTGAGGTCACCCCGTGGCCACCGTTAAGGTCATCCTGGGCCACCTTTAAGGTCATCCTGGCCACCGTTAAGGTCACCCCGTGGCCACCTTTAAAGGTCCCCCTGACCCCGTTAAGGTCATCCGGGGCCCACCTTAAGGTCATCCCGTTCCCCCGTTAAGGTCACCCCTGGCCCCTTAAGGTCACCCCTACCTTAAGGTACCCTTGGCCACCTTTAAAGGTCCCCCCAGACCATTAAGGCATCCGTGGCCCCTTTAAAAGGTCACCCCCCACCTTAAGGTCATCCCGTGGCCCATTAAGGTCATCAAGTGGCCACCGTTAAGGCCCCCCGGGCCCCATTAAGGTCACCCCCTGGCCACCGTTAAGGTCACCCCGTGGCCACCGTTAAGGTCATCCGTGGACCGTTGGGTCCCCCCGTCCCCCTTTAAAGGGTTCCGTGGCCACCATTAAGGTCATCCTGGCCACCATTAAAGGGCATTTTGGGCCACCTTGAGGTCACCCCGTGGCCACCTTTAAAGGGTCACCCTGGCCACCGTTAAGGTCATCTTGTGGCCACCTTTAAAGGTCACCCGTGGCCATCTTAAAAGGTCATCTCGTGGCCACCGTTAAGGTCATCTTGTGCCACCGTTAAGGTCCCCCCGGGGCCCACCGTTAATCATCCCTGGCCACCGTTAATCATCCGTGGCCACCTTTAAAGGGTCTATTGGGCCACGTTAAGGCCCCCCGTGGCCCCGTTGGGAATCTCGGGCCACCTTTAAAAAGGTCCCCCGCCCCACCTTTAAAAGGTCACCCGTGGCCACCGTTGTGGTGGGGCCCAAAACCCTTAAGGTCATCCTGGCCCCCTTGGGGTCCCCCCGTGGCCCCTTAAAGTTCCCCTGAAGCATCACTCGGCCCCTCATCCGTATGGGACTAAAAACACCACCGCTAAACAATCTTAATTCTAAAAAGGGATTTTTAAGGGGAAGGGGAAAAAGGATAAGGGACAAAAAAGGGAAAATGGGGAAAAAGGGGGAAAAGGGAAAGGGGAAAGGGGAAAGGGGGAAAAGGGGGGAAAATGGGGGGGATAAAAGGGGGGGATGGGGGCGGGCATGGATCACTCCCGGGTTACGTGGCTCAGGGGGCATGGAAACCCCCCCCGCACGCTGGCTCAAAAGGGACATGGATCACTAAACCCTGGGGCCTTCGCTGGCTCAGGGGACATGGATCACTCCCACGCTGGGTCAGGAGGGGGAAAATTTGGGTCACTCCTGGCTTTGGGGCAGGGGGACATGGATCCCACTGGCCGGCTCGGGGCATGGATCACTCCTGGCGCGGGCCCGGGGGGAAAGGATACTCCGGCTTTTGGGGCAGGGGGGACTGGTCCTACCTATCTTTCCTGGGTCAGGGGGATATGGATCACTACCTGGCACGGTCAGGGGCATGGATCACTACCCACGCTGGCTCGGGCATGGATCACTCCTGGATTACCGGCTCAGGGGCATGGATCACTACCTGGCTTACCTGGCTCAGGGGGGATGGATCACTCCTGGCCGCTGGGGCGGAGACATGGATCACTCCGGGCCCTGGCTCAGGGGGCATGGTCACTACCTGGCCGTTGGTCAGGGACATGGTCACTCCCCTTTGCTGGCTCAGGGGACATGGATCACTACCGGCTTGTTGGTCGGGGCGGATCACTACCTGGCTTTGGGTCAGGGGGCGTGGATCACTCCCACGTTGGGTCAGGGGGACATGGATCACTCCACCTGGCTCAGGGGGCATGGATCCCCCTGGCTTTCGTTGGCTCGGGACATGGATCACTACCTGGCCCTGGTCAGGGGGGTTTGGTCCTACCCCGTTTGGTCAGGTCTTCCTGGTTTTCACTCTTAATGTTTTCCCAATTTTTTTTTCCTCTCGGCTTTTTTTTTTAATTTTCTTAGAGTGAGAACTTTTTTTCCGGGGTTACTAAAAGGGGTTTATTTTTGCCTTAACACCCACACACACACACACACACACACACACACACCCCCCAGTGGCCTAGTGGGTAAAGCTCTTCCCACGGAGGGGCCGGGTTCCCAAATTTCCCGGGGGGGCAGAAACATTTCAAAAGTGTTTCCTTACATAAAATAAAAACATACATACAACAGGCCTAGTGTCTAATTGACATGTGCCTGGGGGCAAAATGGTAACTAAACACACGCTCCCCGGTGGCCTAGGGGGTAAAACTCTTCTTCCCACGGAGGGGCCGGGGTTTAATTCCCAGTGGGGCAAAAAATTTCAAAGTGTTTCCCCTTTCATACACATACACACACATATATACAACAGGCCTGTGTCCCTTTTCATGTGCCTAGGACTCTCCGAGTTTTCAAAATTATATATATATATATATATATATATATATATATATATATATATATATATATATATATATATATATATATAATTTTTAGACTCGTGAAAATTTTGATGGAGGGAGGGTGGCAGGCCCCGGAGGGGGGGGATCTCCGACCGCTCACACTATTCCCAAAAGAAAAGCTCACAGGAAGAATACTGGATGACAGGGGGGACCTTTCTCCCCCCCCTCCAGCCTGCATGACCTGTAATGCTGCCCCCAAACCCGCCAGCCAAACCTGCCCGCCTGCCTGCCGCCTTTCCCAACCACCTGCCTTTTCCGCCTGCCTGCCTTTTTGCCGCCTGCCTGCCCCCTTGCGCCGCCCGCCTTCCCCCGCCCCCGCCCGCCCCCCCCAACCGCCCCCGCCTTTCCCGCCGCGCCAACCCCCAACGCCAGAAGCCAGCCGCCAACCCGCCGCCCCCGGACCGGGGGGAGCCGCCCGTTAACCTGCCTCCTTTCCTGCCTGCCGCCGCCCGCCTGCCTCCCCGGGCCCGCCTGTCCCGCCTGCCTGCCTGCCCCCGCCTGCCTGCCTGCCCGTCCGCCTGCCTGTCCTGCCTGCCAGCCCGCCGCCCCCAGCCAACCAGCCCGCCAGCCACCAGCCAGCCCGCCCCAAACCAGCCCCCCAAAACCAGCCCGCCAACCAGCCAGCCAGTCCGCCAGCCAGCCAGCCAGCCAGCCAGCCTGCCTGCCTGCCTGCCTGCTTGGCTGTCTGTCTGATATCTGGTTACCTAACTGCATGTAAAATTAATAATGAAAAAAATAATAATAGTAAATCGAGTCCTCTACCCCCTCCGAGGGTTTATCATACCTCTTTTTAAAAACCCTGTTATGGATCCCGTTTCCCCTACATCACTTCCTGACAGCTCTGTGACTGAAGAAATATTTCCTTACATCCCCCCGTAGTTCATCTGAGTCTTCAACTTCCAACTGTGTCCCCCTTTTTGCTTTTCCCATCTCTGGAACATTTCCCGTCTCTGTCAACCTTGTCTATTCCTCTCAGTATTTTATATGTCGTTATCATATCCCCTCTATCCCTCCCCGAATTCCAATGTCGTCGGTCCATTTCCCTAACCTCTCCTCGTAGGACATACACCTTAGCTCCGGGGCCAATCTTGTTGC
>WNWK01043616.1:0-15425 GCA_009830355.1 Cherax destructor
CACTGCACCTCCGTGAAAGTTTGGCATGGTGCACACACAACGTAATCACGGTGAATCCTGAGAAAAAAACCACTTTAATTTTTTTTTAAAAAACTGTACCCACGGGAGGGTGCCCAAAAAAGAAAACGTTTTCCTTTTTTAATTTATAAAAGGGGTTGTGCTCCTGGCATTTAGTCCCCACAACAGCATGTTGGGGAAGAATTTTTCCACTTCCCCCAAGGGGATAAGAAAAAAAAAAAATTGGAAATAGAAAAAACCCAGGGGGTGTACATTTTTGCGTACATGATTTACCACAACCTCAATGAAAAAAAACCCGTTTCTTTCACCATTTGGAACAGTGACCTAGAGTGGTTGCTGCTCCAACCTACTACCGGGATTTAAAAAAAATGAAATTAAAATATTAAATACTCAAAAATCTGAATAATAAGTAAAAATTTTTTAAAGAAAACAAAATTATGTTCATAATACAAAACAAAATTAAATTTATATTTCAATACATTTACCTTGGTAATGATGTGAATAAAGCAAGCTCTAATAAAAAACCTTGAAGATTACCTTTTTTTTAAATTTTTTAAAAAGCATAAAAATTTAAAAATTAAAATTTTTAAACACTTTCCCTTTTTGCATTTGAATCAAAAATTTTAACACGCATTTTTTTTTCCAATTTAATTATAAAATTTTTTGAGAACAATTTTCCCCCATAATTTATTTTATAATTCTTGCCATAAACCCCTGTCAGCAAATTTAATAAGAGAAAACCTCATTTTTGCGAAATAGATGCTGGGTTCAAGCAAAAAAACATCCTGTGGTTAGGATAGTTTCCCCCAAAAAACCCCCCAAAAGGCAAAAAACCTGCCCCATCCCCTTTTTAAAAAACCCAGATTGGGGAAGGAAAAATTGGAAATTTTTTTATACTGATCTTTATCAATTTTTTATATTGAATGGTTTTTTTTAATATTGAAAGAAGGAATGCCCCCAGAAGGGGGAACAAAATTTTATGGGGAAAAGTCTGGAAATACTAGGTAGTAGGTTGGAGGAACCCCGCCCGGGGGGTACACCGCCCCCAAAAAAAGGAAACCTGTTTTTTAATGATGGTAGGTTGCTGGTGTTTTTTTTGTCTAAAAAACATGCAAGATTTCAGGTATGTCTTGTTACTTCTTTACACTTGGTCACACTAACATTCATGTACAAACTTAAACGGAGAACAAAATCCACAGTGCTTTCGTGTGGGAAAATACTAGTTAAAAAGTATCAACGGTCAAAATTTTCTATATCAACGCGGATCCCCCCAACTTCCAGACAAGCTGCCCTCCATTCATTCCCTTTTCCTCAAAAATAATATACGGTGGTGTATTGTGTATTTACTACTACTTTGTGAAATTTTTTTTTGCTAACTTTAAAGCTAGTACCAACTACCTCATACACTTTATTTATTTTAGTGCATTACTTGCCTCAATTTTAAAATTAAAAAAATCTTGCTTCAATTAATTTTTTTCATATTTCTATCTGTCATTTAATTTAACCCCATTTATATATTCTTTGAAATAGTTCCCAAAAATAAACCTAGTACTGCCTTTTAAAAAATTTCCCTTTTTTTAAGTGCTAATTTTGCAAAGTGTTTTACCTTTTTTTTATTTATTTCCCCCAAAGTGTTAACTAATTAGGGGTATTTTGGTGCTAAATTTTTACTCTTTTTTTTTACTATTATTTTCCCAAAAATTTAACCCCATTGTTTCCTATTATTTCCCTTTTTTTATTTAAAAAAAAAAAAATCTAACCCACGTTTTTTAAATTTTTTTATTATAATATAGTGCTAACTCAGGTACAATTTTTTACTTTACTTTCATTGTTTGCCTTTTTTCCCTGTCCTTTTTTCCCCCCGCTTAAATAAATAAATTAAAATTTTTTTTTTGTAAAATTTAAACAAATTATTCCAAAACTCTGTAAATCCCTTATCTCTAAAACTTTATTAAAAATTTAAAACAAATAGTTCCAACATTTATTCTAGTATCTATTTTTTTGTATTATCATTTTCCAGGTTTTAAAAAACATCAACTTGTTTCAAAACCATATCACCTTTAAATGATTACATGTTCCAAAAAGAAAAAGTAACTTTACACACCCGATCAAAAAAGCTTTTTAGACCAACAATAACAAATATTTAATTACAATGTTAGATCTTTGAGAAACAATATGACCTCCCCCTTTCCCAACCCTCCAGACCAATATGTCAATCATCACACTCACTGAGACCTGGCTGAAGCCTGATACGATCTATGCCATCCCAGGACACAGCCATTCACGGGAAAAGATCAGGGGGGTGGAATACTTATATTACTCAATAAAAAGATTTAATAACTCCAAGGGTGGCATGGAAAATATTTATGAAATTTTAAAACAAAAGACCCAAAACCCCTACAGTGAAAACATCTACAGATTCCCCTCAAACTTCCCCAAATTTTTGAAAACTGGAAAATAATAACTGATGCACACATAAAAAAGCCATTTGCGCTCACAGGGCTAATAAAATTCCATGACCAGGACCCAAGTAACAGAATTCACAAACATTTTAGCAACTGCTTTTAAAAATATCAAACCCATAAAATCCCCAGACTAGTCCCATTATAACCACATCTGGACTAAAAAGCCCCTTAAAAACGGACATACGAAAACACCACAGCCCTTCCACCTTTCTCAAATAATCTTGAAATTGCCCTAGATATTCAAAGTTACCCAGACTACATAATGGGTCACAAAAAAATTTATAAAAGCTATGATTAACATTGACGGCATAATGAGTTAGAAACATATACGATACTAATGAATGCAAAAAATTTTTAAAAAAACCCCCCACCTCTAAAAATTCCCAAAAAAATAAACAGATCACAAAGAGACTTAACAACCCGCCACCAGCACCTTAAACCATTAAAAAAAGGCCCAAATGAAAAAAATCAAAAAGGGCAAAACCAGGAACAACCCGCTACTCATAAAACCCACCAGCCTGATAAAAGTAAAAAAAAATTTTATTGAGAACAGACCCAGAACAAAAAGGTGATATAAAAAAACCTGGAAGCCCCCCTTTTTAATTTGGAAAAAAAGAAAAAAACAACACCAAAATTTAAAAGGGAGATGAACCCCCCTCCCTACTAGACAGCAAACAGACTTAATGTTTTTTTCCCCTAGGAAAGAATCTAGCGAGTAACCCCAAATTAAACCCGCCCCCAGACTCCCCAAAAAACCTACCCCTTCCTGCTCCTCCAAACCCAATTTAAGTTGCCTAATCCCCCTTAAAACAAGGCGGAGACATAAACAGCCTACCAACATTCAAAAACTTACAGGTACTGTCACCAATTTTAAAAATATTCAATAAAATTAAGCCCTACCTTTCCATCAATTTCAAAATAGCTAGGGTCACCCGTCCAAAAGGAGGGATAAACAGACCTGAATAATTGAAATTTCAATTACCATTCTTTCAAAAAATTCAAAAATTAATTTAGACAAATCTATTCCTACCGTCTCCACAATGTCCAACCCTGTCAATTTGGTTCAGGACAAACAAGAGCACAAACAAGCTTTCCCACATGTTGGAGTTAATAATACAGCACTTGAGAAAAGAAGTCCCATGGAATCTTCATTATCTCCAAAACTTTTGATACATGAATGTTTACTGCTCACAAAATTAGCACACTATGGTATAAGGGGCACCCATAACTACCTAAAATCATACCTCACCAACAGAAGCCAATACGTGTACACAAATGGAGCGAACTCTTCCACACAACCAATTACAGTCGAGTCCCTCAAGGAAGTGTCTGGGCCACTCCTATTCCTCATTTACATAAATGACCTACCGAATGCATCACAACTACTCAAACCCATTTTATTTGCAGATGACACAACATATGTCTTCTCACCCAAATCCAGTTATACTGGCCAACACTGTTAATGCCGAATTACAGAAAATATCAACATGGATGACGACTAACAGCTTACTCTCAATACGCAAGACCTACTTCATACAGTTTGGAAGCAAAGCCACAAATGTTCCACTAACATAACATTAATGGTACACCCATCACAAGACTCACAGAGGGAAAATTCCTAGGAATCCACCTTGACAGTAGCCTTAAATTCCAAACACATATACAACAAATTTCCAAGAAAATCTCAAGACAGTAGGCATATTATCAAAGATACGCTATTATGTACCTCAATCAGCTCTCCTTGCACTATATCATTCACTTATCTACCCGTATCTCACCTATGGAATCTGTGCATGGGGATCAACAACGTTAAATCACCTTAGACCACTCATAACACAACAAAAGGCCGCAGTCAGAATGATAACAAATTCTCACTCTAGACAGCATACTCCACCAATATTCAAAGTCTCAAAACTCTCACCGTAAAGAACATTCATACTTACTCTTGTGCCTACTACATATATAAAACTTTACACTCTAATATAACCCTCTGCTCAAACCTCCTCACCAACTTTAATAGGACCCATGACCACAACAACGACACAGATCACTTTTTGATATACCGTGTTCATATCAACCTATGTAAAAATTCTATGCATAAAGGGCCCCAGAATCTGGAATTCATTACCAGTAAATATTAAGATAATCTTGTCTGAAAATCAATTTAAGACTAACTCAAAACCACCTACTCACCCAAACCTAAATGATCATGCTATAAACTACTTTTGAAAAATGCTATTGTTACTTTCCTATACGATAATCTCAATTTTTAATAATATGTTACTATTATGTTACCCCCTACTCATATTATAAGTTAATGTCAAAAATGCTCAATGTTATTTTCCTTAAGATAATCTCAATTCCATATTATCATTCAAGAATCTTAACACCTGTAACAATCTAAGATCTAATATCATTATATAATAATTTAAACAGTAAAATTTCATCATATTGTAATTTTGAAAATAATTTTAACTAGAATAAACTCAATAAATTTCTCTAATATTAATTACATAGTTTTTAAGGACTAGAATAAGCTGCCCCTAATGCCATGGCATGTCAGTGGCTCTCCTTGCACTCAATTTACATTGTAACTTCCGATACCCATGTAATCTGCAATGAAATATATACACACCCCTCTGGGTTTTCTTCTATTTTCTTACTAGTTCTTATTTCCTCTTCTCCATGGGGATGTGGAACAGAATTCTTCCTCGAAGCCATGGTGTCGTAAGAGGCGACTAAAATGCCGGGAGCAAGGGCAGTAACCCCTTCTCCTGTATATATCTAAATGTAAAAGGAGAAACTTTCGTTTTTCCTTTTGGGCCACCCCCCAGTGGGAAACGGCCGACGTGTTGAAAGAAAGAAAGAAGAAGTCTGGTAAATCAATTCATAATTTACTGAAACATCTACCCACTTTTTAACGACTGCCAATCTGCTCATCCAGCTGGTAACCTGTTTCCTTCACTAACCCTAACCACCTCACATTCACTTCTATACTTATCCAGGCGAATTTTCAGTTTGGTACCTTTATGCATACATCATAAGACAGAATTAGAATGAAAATGTGATAGGAACTAACAAATATGACTGCAAAGGAATGAAATGTATTTAGAAAGGGAAGGGGCTGTGTGGCTTAAGTGTCTGCAATAAAGCACTGAATGACTAGGTAAGATGTACTATAACAGGTAAATTGTGGAGTCATGTGGTAATGTTGGAAATATATGGAATAAGTAATAATTTGAGAGTGAATTACCAATTAATTTGTGTAAACAAAAAGAGAAATGGATTCAAGTAAAACTGGTAATTTGACAAGAAGGGTGTGTAAATAAAGAAAGCAGAAAGTAAACATAAATAAGAGTAAGGTGATGAGGGTATCAAACAAGTTAGGTAAAGAAAAAAAAGAAAAATTGGATATAACACTGGAGGGAGGGAGTATAGAAGAAGTGAATGTGTTCAAATATTTGGGAGTAGATTTGTCAGCAGATGGCTTTATGAAGGACAAGGGTTCCGAAATGATGAAGGAAAAAGATAGTGGTACATTGGGGTTCTAGGGACAAAATTACCCATGGAGGCAAAGAAGGAAATGTACAAAAGGGGTACAGTGGTTAACACTCTTATAGGGTGGCATGGGTTGTGAATGCTGCGCGAGAAGGGGCGGGACTGGAGGCGTGGAGATTCATGTCTAAGGAAAGTGTGGTTGTAAATATTATGCAGGGAAGTTTAGTGGGAAATTAGGAGGAGGTGGGGTTACTAGAAGTTTATTCAGAGGGCTGAAGAGGGGTTTTGATGGTTTGGTCATTTAGGAATGGAGCAAATAGGATGTTGGGGTTATAAATTTTATGGGTCGTCCTAGGAAAGGATGGAGGGAGGGGGAAAAGGGGGTTTTGTGTAAGGCCTAAAATCAGCAGGCATGTGTGAGTGTATTACATAGGACTGAATGGAGATGAATGGTTTTTGGAACCTGCTGAGCTGTTGAAGTGTGAGCAGGGTAATATTTTGTGAAGGGATCAGGGAAATCAGTTAGACAGACTTGAGTTCTGGAGGTGGGATATTGGCTGTTTGGAGTGATATCTGAACTGTCATATCTGGCACCTCTGCAAAGACAGCGATTATGTGTGAATGATGGCAAAAGTACTGAATGATGGTGAAAGTGTTTCTTTCTTGTTTTGGGTCACCCTGCTTCAGTGGGAGATGGCCGATATCTTAAAAACAAAAAATCTATACATCTGGAGAAACAGCAGCAGAAATTGGTAAAGGATTTTGAAAGTGTGAAAGAAAGTTATAAGCAAATACAAAAAAAAAGTATAGTTGCCAGATATATTTTGATCGGGGGATTTAATATATCCCTGCCCACTATTCCAAAACAGTTTTAAAAAAATTGATAATTACATGGTACACAAATATACATACATTATCTTAGACTTAAATCACATGTAAATACCAATGCTAGCATTTTAAACTAAATTCTACAGTATAAACACAACACTTGACGTGCTTTTGGGGTGTGAGCAAGGTAACATTTATGAAGGGAACAAGGGAAACTTGTTAGCCAGACTTGAGTCCTGGATGTGAGAAGTACCGTTTTAGAACTGTAGTATCAGCACACCCTCTGGCAAGACAGTAGGGGGGTGATAAACTGTTTCTTTTTTTCAGGTCACCCTGCCTCAGTGGGAAAACAGTTGATGTTTTAAAAAAACAGTTAAACAGTCTTTATCTAATAAAATTTTTTTTAGACACCCTGCATTACTAACATTAATATATTGTTTATAACTCATTCTTAAATTTATTACATTTTAAATTTTTTTTTTAACACACCGGCTGTATTCCACGAAGGGAAAGTGACCCGGAAAAAAAGAAACACTTTCACCATCATTCCTCTATCACTTTTTGCAAAAAGGCCCATACAGTTCAGATGTTTTTAAACTAAAACCCTACCTTCTTTCAGACTGGGCCTCTTTCACCTCAGGACTCAAGTCCAATGGTTTTCTGAATCCTTCACAAAGGTGCCTTGCTCCACCTCCTACAACTCAAGTCCCAAAAACCTATTTGTCTCCCTCATATCTAACAAGCTCACACATGTCTGCTGAATGTCCAAGTCCCTCATACACAAACATCTTTTGCCACCTCCTCCAACCTTTCCTAAGAGATAAGATAAGAATTTTTCGGATTTTTAACCCTGGAGAGTTAGCTACCCTGTCTCATTTCCATTGGGCTTAAATCTTGTCCCCTAGGTGTAACCCACCCAGTCAATAACCCCATACCTACTAACTCTAGGAAAGGGACAGCAGGTGTAAGGAAATGCAATGTTTCCACCCTTGCCAGGGATTAAATCAAGGACACTTAGTGTGTCAGGGAGTGCTGCCTACCAGGCCACCTATCTAGGGTGACCCCTACCTGGCCATCCCTTTACTAATGATTTATAAACCCTCCAAGCTATCATTTTTCACTCCATCCTCTCTAAATATCCAAACCACCTCAACAACCCCTCCTCAGTCATCTGGATAATAGTTTTATTAAGTCCACACCTCCTAATCCACAAATTATGAATTCTCTGAGTTTTCACCACCATTTTCCCCATGGTGTGACTTTCCACTGCCTCCAGATTCCTCCTTTCTGCAACATTGACAATAATGTTCACACCCAATAAAAGTGTTGGTACCATTATACTCACATACATTCCCTTTTTGTCTCGAGAGATACCATAATGCACCACCCACCTTTTTTACCCTGGTCAATTTTATGGTTCACCTCATCTTTCATAGATACATCTGCCGACAAGTCCACTCCTAAATATCTGAACACATTCCTTCCTCCATCTTCTCCCTTCCAATCTGATACTTCTTTCATTCCTAAATTGTTTGATACCTTCATCACCTTGCTCTTTCCTATCCTTTTTTTCCTTCATTTGCATACCCTCTCAAATTGAACCACCATCCTTTGCAGCTTCTCTTCAGGATCTCAAACAGTGTCATCACCAAAAAGCAATTGTGACAACTCCGACTTTGAATTGCATATTTTAATCCCACCACTCCTAACCCCTAAATCGCTTTTTTAAAACCCATCTACAAATGTTTAACTACCATGATGACATCACTCATCCATGTTTAAGGCCTACAAGGGCCCCATCCCCAATCCAAAATTCTGAATAAAGCTCAAAAACCCGGTTTTCGTGGAGGTGTATAAATGAAAAACAGGAATTAATAAAGGGGATGTAAACAGCGTCAAAATACTAGCCTAGCCTGGGCCTGACTAGCTTTCCTAGGTCAGATGCTTGCTCCTTCCTTGGTTGGATAAACAAAGGGTTTGGGTAAACACATGGTGAGAGATGAGTGAGAGGGTTGGTTTGAGTGGGACTTGCACATGAGTAAATAGAATTATCAAAAATTATTGTTAGATGATTGAAAATTGGGTTGGCCAAATATTCTGTTAGTGGGATGGATTGTAAGGACCTGCCCCAATAACCATACTGGCAGACTGTTCCAATGTTAACATAAAACAAAAAAGGGGAATACTGTAGTAGGCCTGTTGGCCCTCTTGGGTCCTTCTAACCTCTAAAGAATAAACATACCCAAGCAATAAGCTTGACAATTCCTATTTCCCCAAACAAATTCCCGGCCCAACAACGTGGGTTTATCAGTGGGCAAGAGATTTGGAATTACTCATTAAAAAGATTGCTTAGACAGAAACCTATGTTAATAAGACAGATAAATAAAAAGTCTTTAAAAATGCCGTCTTCAAACGTTTTTGAATCATGTTCTGGTCTATATTATCCCATTATTTAATTTATCAATATATTACTCTATAAATAAACTGTAGTAGTATTTGGTCTTTATTTTTTCCACTTGGGGTTTAGTATTCAAAAACGTTTTGCTGCAATATTAAGGTTTGATTATGGGGTGCTGCCCAAGACTGGCCCACCTTCATTCTGAAATTCGAAAAATTCTGAAATTTGAAACCTCGCCCCAAGGGTTTTGGATAAAGGATGGGGACTGTATTTTAAAAATTTTCCCTCCTATAAAAAATTTAAACCCCTCCCTTCATTTAAAACTGTTAATGACTTTAAATAACCTTGCAACATCTTCACAAAGTCTCCCATCCCCTCCCTTCCTTAGCCTCCTTGTTCTTTGTCCTGCTCTCCATCTTTCCCTTAATTCTTTCTTAACTCTTCCTTTACCTTTATCTGTTTAAATAATAACGGCTTTTTTTCCCTATAATTTTAACTCTCTTTTGTCCCCCCATTTATACAAAGGAACTATGTGCCCTGTCCTCCTTTTTTACCATCCCTTTAAAAATTTGAACAAAAGTATCAACCATTTTAGACCATATTTAACTGCTTCCATTTTTGTTTTGATCCATCAAACCGGTTTCTTTATTTTTCCCTTCATTTTACTAACTGCCTTGTCCTCCAAATTCTCACATTGTCTCTTTCTCACTCCTAAAGGAGGGATACCTCCCCAGCAGTAATTGAAATCATTGCCTCCCCCGGCTGTTTCGGGTCGATTACGTCTTACGAGCCACTTTTTTGGGGCGTATAAAACTCCAAATTCTGCCGCCAAATCAAGCGGGAAAGCGGTGGCCCCTTATGGAAATGGGTCTGTTTGGTCAGTGTACTGTTAAAAAAAATCCTGCAGCAGTTTATAATGAGAAACGGCGTTTTTTTTATTAAAATCCATCTTTGGGGTGTATCTTCGTTTAGTATTTTGGTTTTATTCTCTTTTTATGGCCTCATTTGATAGAAGGGGAAAACATACTACAGAAATATAGATGATTTTGATTATTTTTCATTGATGAAAACAACCTTGAAATTGTGAGCTCAAAGTAGGAAATGTTCGTTTTTAAATGTTCGGGGAGTAAAAAAATCAATCCCGCGTCGAATACACATCAATTGGTGAGTCTAATTTCTTTCCAAGTGCACTAATGTTTTATACCATTTTTCAATAATAATTCTGCATAACGGTAAATCTTCTATTTTTGTTGAATAAAAATCAAAATATTAAAAAAGAGTAATATAAGGGGGGCCTAAAGGCTTGACTAATGAACAGATAACATCTTATTTTATTGCCAGGAATGTCTGTATTGTTTTTTTTTGGACATATTTTGAAATTGACAACTTTTTTATTTTGCATGATATTGGCCGTCAATATCGACCACTTTATAAAATAGTTGAAATCAGTAAATTGGTGGTTTCTTGCTCAATCGATAGAACAAATAAAGTTCTAAATAATAGCTATAGGGTTTTGGGCATTTGGAACAATGGGAAATTGGCAAAATAGGGTCAAATTCGGCAAAATTGCCGATGCGTTTCTCCTTGAGATCACTAACTTCACAAAGGCGTAACTCCATCGTTTTCAATCAAATTTCATACTTTTGGTTCTTACCATGGGAAAATTCTCTATCTTTCTAAGAAAAAATAATTTTTTTTAAATTTTGCGACAACAGGAGGCACCCCAGGATTAAAGTTGCGACATTTAAAGGGTTAAAGTTCTTCAAAATATTCCTTCATCCCAATGGTACAACATCGATTTTCCGGACACCAATGGTCGGAACCAACCAAATTTATGAGCAGGGAACTTAATTCCCCGCGGCGGTGTATTACCACCAAACTGTATCACTTATCCCCAAACCCCAAAACCAAGGAATACTGCTCTTTAAAGGCAGAAAAATCAGTAACCGGGAAAGGATTTGGGAAACCGAGGTCCGGAAAAAATTTATGTTGTACCTGTACAATGCCTGCACTTTAACCCTGTGCTTTTGTTTTTATATATACGTCTTTGGGAAAACTATTTCAGCTTTTATATCAAATTCAGCGGCTTCAAATCAAGTGGGAGAAAGCTGGTAGGGCCCTATGAGAGAATGGGTCTGTGGGTCAGTGTGCGCTGTATAAAAAAAAACCTGCGGGACACAATGCATAATGAAAAAAAAGCTGACCTTTTTGGTTAAAACGGTCTTTGAGGTGTATTTTTGAATAGTATTTATGATTGTATTCTCTTTTTTATGGTCTCATTTGTAGAATGCAAAACATATACAGAAAATATAGATGATTTTATTAAGTTTCATGTTGAAAAAAAACCTTGAAATTGGCTCAATTAGGGGAAATGTTTTGATTTCTGCCAATGTTCAAAAATAAACCCCAACACCCCGGGAAACACATCAATTGGTGTTAATATTCTTTTCAAGTGCCCCATATTATTTATACCATTTTTTAAAAAAAGCAATAGTCTGCTGGTTAAAAAATTTTTTTTTTTTTGAATAAAAAAAAAAATAAAAAAAGTAATAAAGGGGCCCGGGTGGCTTGAACAGATAACATCTTATTTTAAAAGGAGGGGAAAATTTGCATTACGGTTCACGGGGGGGAAAAAATTTTTAAACGGTATGCGTTGGGGGTTAAACCATTGAATCAGTGGGGGGGCCCGCTGGGGGTGGCTATGAGCCCCAAGGGGGTTTTAAGCTGGGAAAAAGGGTTTTTTTGGAAGAAAATGCCAACAAGAACCCCTTTATCAATCAGCAAAAAGAGGACCAGGCCAAGACGAAGGTCCTTCTCCTTGCTCCTTTTAGTAATGCATCAGGTGATTTCAATGAAAACCCAATCCTCGTTTTTGGGGAAAGGGGGAATTTTTTTCCCTTTCCCCAAAACTGTAAGTTTTTAAAATTTTAAAGGGGCCAGGGCGGGGGCTCCCCCCGCCCCCCCAATTAGGAAAAATACAGTTACATTGATTATCATACGGGGGAGCATAAAGGGGGCCTAGGAAAACCCCAAAAAAAGGGCCCCGAAAAAAGGAAAAAAATCACCCCCGACTTTTTTGGGTTATCCGGGGGTTTCCCCTACTTTTAATCTTAAAAAAATTTATCTGTGTATACCTGAATAAACTTATTTAAGGGAAAGGAAAAAAAAAACCACCCACAAGCCCTTTTTTTCAGCGGGGGCACCCCCCGCTTTTCCCCCCCGGGAAAACCCCTCCCAGCATTTACGTATTTCCCTAAAAAAAAAATCCTCTGAGAAAGGGTTTTGTTTTGATCTTTAAATTAATATATCTTTCTCCCCAAAAAAAAAATTTTTCTCAAAGTGGCAAGAAAAGGTATCCTTTTAAGTCTTGGGGGTTTTAAGAAAAGATATTAGACAAATTTTTCCCATGGCTGTAATGAAGTGTTTTTTTTAAAAAAAAAAAAATTTAAAATAATTTTTGTGACTGCCCCGACTTATTTTGTGTGCAACACTGACGGGCTGACCTGACTGACTGATTTTTCCCGTTACTTGACTTAAAATTTTTGATCATCTTTCATGGGGGAGGGTCCTAAAACTCCCGGGATTCATTTAATTTTAAACTAGTTAAGGGCCAAAATTTCTCGGCCTCTCCCCCAACTCTTTCTAAACTTATCCATCCATCCCGGGTTACGTTTATGTGAATTTTTTCCCGCCTCACCTGTTGAGAACCTTATGCCCCGGGCCTTTCGGTGGTTTTTTGACTGGTTCCGGCTGACTTTGGCTTGACTGACTTACGCTTGACTTATTACGGCGGTTGGGTTTTCTGACTGAATGGGGGCCCGGGGGACTGACTGATTGACTTGACTGGCTTACTGACTGGCTTTTCTGATTATTGACCCCTTACTATTACTGAATGACTTGACTGACTTCTGGCTGGAAAAACTTAACTGACTTACCAAATGAATGCTTATTTTCTGACTGGGGAAGACGCTGGCTTTTTTGACGGAAAGCGCTGGGGAAATTCTGACTGAATGGCTTGACTTACTTTCTTTCCCGACTTACCGACTTGACTGGCCCACTGGATGAATTTTGGGCCCTGACCCCGGGGTTTCTGAATGGCTTAAATGGGGGAATGGCCTTTCTTACCACTGGCCCCGCTTTGGCTTTAAAGCCCCTGAAGGCTGACTTACTAATGGCTTACTGACTGAAAAGCCCCCCCCGAATTACCGGGTGACTTATTTTGGTTACTGACCCAACGGCCCCCTTTACTTACTGACTTACTTACTGACTGGACTTGACCCCCTTACGAAAAACAAATTAGACCTCAAGGGGCAACCATAAACTTAAGTTCCAGAACCTCTACTATCCCAACCCGGGGGGACAGCCCTCTTACAATCATCCACAAACCCGGGGCCCACAATTTAAGGTAAATACTATTTTTCTGTTACATTTGTAGTCTTGCATAAAAACAACATAATACATAACGATAATGAACTACAATTACATATTCCTTTTTTTTTTTTAAGATCTGTTTTTTAAAAAAAATTGTTTGGGGGGTTTTGGGGGGTCCCCGGAAGGAACCTAAAATTTTCCCCCAAGTTCTTTTAAAATTTTTCCCCCAAAAATTTTCTAACCACACCGCATAATTCTGTTAGTTTTAATTTATTTCCCCAATTTTCGTGGGGGTTTATCGGAAAAGAATCCTTATTTCCCCAAAAAATTTTTTTTTTTCAAAAAAAATTTTACCCCGGGCAGGTTTCCAGAAATTCGACCCCCAAAAGGGAATACACAAAACACTGTTAGTTGGGCCCATTTTCAAGAAACAGTCCAAAAAGTTAATACAGGAAAGGCTTCCAGCATTTAAGGTTTTCCTTTTTAACATTTTAAAAGGGGTTTTGGAGAAAAAGGTTTTTCCCTTCCCCATTTGGCTAAAGGAAAAAAAAAAAAGAGCTATTAAATTTTTCCCCGTAACCAAATTTATGTAGAACGGCTATTTGGGGGCAAGCGTCCAATAATTTTGTTTTATTCTTTGAAAAAGGCTTTCATTTTCCTTTTTTGGGCCCCCCCCTTTTGGTGGGGGGTGGCAGGGGGTTTAAAAGAAGAAAAAGAAAACCAAAAAAAAAGGGAAAAAACCCAGCTGGGGTTTATATATCGCATACATGCCTTAACCCCAAATGTGTATAAAGCAAGATGTCCCTTTATCTTGTGTTAATGAGACCCCGGGAAAAAACAATCCCCCCCCTTGTTCCCCCCCTTTTTTGGAGGAAGGTAGTACCTCAGTGGGTGGGGTTTTCTAGTTCAATTATTTAAATTTAATTTTTTTTTTTTTTTTTTTTAAAAAAGGGCCCCCACCCACTGAGGCAGGGGTGACCTAAAAAAAAATTCGTTTTTTTTAAATTTTGTAATTTTGGAGAAGGGTTTTCCCATTTCCCGGGATTTAGTTCTAAGGGGCAAAAATGAAGATTGGACAAATATATGAATTTGGGGGGGGCTGGGTTTTTAAGGTTTAAATTAGGGGAATAAATTCTTAGGGTGGTGGTTTTTATAAGGTTTTTCCGTTTGGGGCCCGTAGGCCCTTTTGCAGGGGTTCCTCCATTCTTATTTCTTATGTTCTTTATATTCAGAAAACTAAGCCTTTCAGTTTAAACACTAAAGGAAAAAGTTTTAACGGGGCTCAAGGGATGGTCCCTTTGCCCCTCCAATTACAGTATGTACAGTAAACCCTCGATACAACAGACTAATGGGGTTTTCCAAGTGTCTATTAAATGAATATTTAAAAAAAGAACCAAAAAAAATAGAAATTTTTATACTGTATAACTAATATAGTACTGTACATCAATTTTCTTTTACCTTTGATTTTACCTTTAAAAGTTTGAAATTTTCTACTCTCTGGGCCATGGGGCCCGGCTGGTCTTAAATTTAAAATTGAAAATAAAAAAAAATTAAGAAAATTTACCAAGTGGATTTTCCCCTTTAACCCTTTTCACTGAGGTTGACTGGTATTTCCCAGGGTATGTCAAACAAAATTTGTTTGAATTTTTACTCTTTTTTCTATGTTTTAAATTAAAATAGCAGGGAAAAGAATGTCACCCAAAAAACAGTTAACAGTTCAATTTCTATGAGAAAGACCAAAAAAAAATAGTTTTTAACATTATTTTCTTGACCTTCAGTTTCAAAACAGGGGCAAATTGCTCTCCCGGTCCCCCTCAAACTCTCTTCATCTTGTTTCACAAGCCATC